>CM068348.1:8286507-8394007 GCA_034769755.1 Odontamblyopus lacepedii | reverse complement strand
TGTAAATGTGTGTGTAAATGTTCCTTTAAGTTTTCATCTTTCTTCCCTCGATCGTTGTGGATAAATTCTTCATGAAGAATGTTTCTCCTTTGTGGAACTTGTTGGTTGAAAATTTGGTGATGGGGCAGATTTATGAAGCTGCTGGAGACATTTACACACACATTTACACACATTTACACACACATTTACACACATTTACTCACACATTTACACACATTTACACACACATTTACACACACATTTACTCACACATTTACACACACATTTACCACAGAAAAACACTAACCAGATGTGACGTTCATCCGACATCGCTGCACTTCCGGCTGATGTGAAAAAGGTGGATTCCTAATATTCCTTCAAATCTCCCTCCTGTAGTGGCCAACCTCAGTGAGCTTCATTTGACTGGAGTGCTGTGGGCGCCGCTCCCTCAGACTGTGAGGGTGCCGGGGGGCCACATGTGTATTTCCTCCCTGAGTCGTGCATTTGTCCGAGTGGATTCTGTGGGAACACGGTGTGATTTCCTGAGTTAAACACGTGCAAAGTGCTGCTGGATTTCAGAGTCCAGACTTTAAAAACAGCGACATTGAGACTGGGGCCATCTGCAATTTAGATTCTGCTTCAGTTCTACGTGAGCTCCCAGGGGCCCCTGTGTGCGTCTGATCACCGCACACCCATTTCATTAATAATCGCACAATGGCACTGATGCTGGCCAGGCCCCGGCGGGACCAACGGCTCCAGCGGTACACAACACACACACACATACACAGACACACACACACACACACACAGACACACGCACACACACACACAGAAACACACACACACACACACGCACACAGACACACACACACACAGACACACACACACAGACACACACAGAAACACAGACACTCACACACAGACACACACAGAAACACAGACACTCACACACAGACACACACACACAGACACACACAGACACACACACACACACACACAGAAACACACACACACACACACACACAGACACACACACACAGACACACACAGAAACACAGACACTCACACACAGACACACACACACAGACACACACACACAGAAACACACACACAGACACACACACACACAGACACACACAGACACACACACACACAGAAACACACACACAGACACACACACACACAGACACACACACACAAACACACACAAACACACACACACAGACACACACACACAGAAACACACACATACACACAGAAACACACACACGCATACACAACACACACACAGAAACACACACACACTACAGCTACACACAACTCTACACACACTACAACTATACACACATACTACAGCGGTACACAAAACACACACACACACGCAGACACCTATACACACACACTACAGCTACACACACACACTACACCTACACACACACACTACAGCTACACACACACACTACACCTACACACACACACTACAGCTACACACACGACAATGAAACTAATAAACTAACGACTCAGTGACAGTTTAGAAAAGTCTGAAACACATTTGTACAAACTCACGTGAGCAGTTCATGAGTGAACACAGAGAAAGAACACGGCACAAGAGCAGAATATCACACTAATGCACTATATATGTACGGCTCCTGACTGCACGGCCCCTGACTGCACCGCCCCTGACTGCACCGCCCCTGACTGCACCGCCCCTGACTGCACCGCCCCTGACTGCACAGTCTGAGGTCAGTCTTTCTCCTGTTCTCGTGGTCACACATTGACCGCTGACCACAGTGACCCCTCTCTCACTCAGGGGCCCCTGGTTGTGTGTTGATTAGACAGTAGTGGTCGGGTGTTGGGGCCCCCCTCTCTCACTCAGGGGCCCCTGGTTGGTGTGTTGATTAGACAGTAGTGGTTGGGTGTTGGGGCCCCCCTCTCTCACTCAGGGGCCCCTGGTTGTGTGTTGATTAGACAGTAGTGGTCGGGTGTTGGGGCCCCCCTCTCTCACTCAGGGGCCCCTGGTTGGTGTGTTGATTAGACAGTAGTGGTTGGGTGTTGGGGCCCCCCTCTCTCACTCAGGGGCCCCTGGTTGTGTGTTGATTAGACAGTAGTGGTCGGGTGTTGGGGCCCCCCTCTCTCACTCAGGGGCCCCTGGTTGGTGTGTTGATTAGACAGTAGTGGATTCGAGTTGGGGCCCCCCTCTCTCACTCAGGGCCCCTGGTTGTGTGTTGATTAGACAGTAGTGGTTGGGTGTTGGGGCCCCCCTCTCTCACTCAGGGGCCCCTGGTTGGTGTGTTGATTAGACAGTAGTGGTCGGGTGTTGGGGCCCCCCTCTCTCACTCAGGGGCCCCTGGTTGTGTGTTGATTAGACAGTAGTGGTCGGGTGTTGGGGCCCCCCTCTCTCACTCAGGGGCCCCTGGTTGGTGTGTTGATTAGACAGTAGTGGTTGGGTGTTGGGGCCCCCCTCTCTCACTCAGGGGCCCCTGGTTGGTGTGTTGATTAGACAGTAGTGGTTGGGTGTTGGGGCCCCCCTCTCTCACTCAGGGGCCCCTGGTTGGTGTGTTGATTAGACAGTAGTGGTCGCGTGTTGGGGCCCCCCTCTCTCACTCAGGGGCCCCTGGTTGTGTGTTGATTAGACAGTAGTGGTCGGGTGTTGGGGCCCCCCTCTCTCACTCAGGGGCCCCTGGTTGTGTGTTGATTAGACAGTAGTGGTCGGGTGTTGGGCTCCCCTCTCTCACTCAGGGGCCCCTGGGCAGGCTCCTGTGTGCGGCTGTGATTAATGCACTGCTCAGGTCTTTTGTGTTTGTTGTAATGACAGCGCGTCCCTGGAGGGGGAGCACTGACTTTTTGCAGATACTGCTGATGCGTCTGTGCTCCTGACACTTTTCCGACTTGTTTTGTGTGGAAAAGCCGGTTCCATAAAGCCCAGGCGGCGCTCGGGCTCGGCCTGTCAGAGCGCAGCCGAGTACACTGTGGAAATGAGGCGATAGCATCTCTGCGTGTTTCACGCGCTCTGGAGATAAGCCTATTATTCATGATTAGGGCTGAGGCAGCACAAATCCATTCTCATCTCAGTAACAGCGTCTCACTCACTTTACTCCGCGCGCACACACAGGACCCGTGTCTTTATGACTAATTAATATGTAGCGTCAGACAAGTCCATCACTTAGAGGAGGCAGAGCAGCACACGCCTGATTAACTGGATTTGACACCGAAAATGATTCTGGGACGAGACAAATAAACACTTAAAAGCAGCGGAATACGAGCGGATTCAGCACTGCACGAACCACCGAGTTAACTCTGAACTCTAAACTCTGAACTCTAAACGCTGAACTCTAAACTCTGAACTCTGAAGTCTAAACTCTGAACTCTAAACTCTGAACTCTAAACTCTGAACTCTAAACTCTGAACTCTAAACTCTGAACTCTAAACTCTGAAGTCTAAACTCTAAACTCTGAAGTCTAAACTCTGAACTCTAAACTCTGAAGTCTGAACTCTAAACTCTGAACTCTAAACTCTGAACTCTAAACTCTGAACTGTGAACTCTAAACTCTGAACTCTAAACTCTGAACTCTAAACTCTGAACTCTAAACTGTGAACTCTAAACTCTGAACTCTGAACAGGGTTGATTCTGTTTAAGTCTTAAATGGTTGGAGAAGTTCCTGATGGTTGCTTTATTTTAAGAACAGCTCCTCTCTGGTTTGGTGAGTTCTGTGTCTGAATCGGGTCCTTAAAGCCGCAGTCCTGATATGAAATGCAAAGTGCATAAAAGTGCTTCTTATTTTATTCAAATGAAGCCGCCCTGTGCCTATTACACTATGGACTGGAGTGAGCTGTGGCCATAGCTACGCGCTCATTATCGTCCACTCTTCAAATAATGCAGTTCTTACAGTTTAATGAGAGTGTGATTACCGCTGTCCTGAATGGCTCTTTGTCATGTCTGTGATGCGAATGAGCGCTCAGGTGCTGCTCTGTGCAGACCACTTTCTGTGTGAACGTCACGGAGTTCAGAACTTTCACTCCAGTCCCAGCTTCAGGAGACCCTCACATACATATGTAAGACCCGATTCCCACAGACGGGTCCAAATGCTGAAAGTTTAAAGTCTGTTTAATCTATGGCTTTTATTTAACTGAACTAATTATTCAAATTTTAATGAAGATCCAGTCATTTCAAATCATCATCAGCTTCAGATTTCAATGGAGACGTCTACAACCATCCTCCAGACCCTCCAGACCCTCCAGACCCCCCAGACCCTCCAGCCCCTCCAGACCCCCCAGACCCTCCAGCCCCTACAGATCCTCCAGCCCCTTCAGACCCTCCAGACCCCCCAGACCCCCCAGACCCTCCAGACTCTCCAGACCCCCCAGACCCTCCAGCCCCTTCAGACCCCCCAGACCCTCCAGACCCCCCAGACCCTCCAGACCCTCCAGACCCCCCAGACCCCCCAGACCCTCCAGACCCTCCAGACCCCCCAGACCCTCCAGACCCTCCAGACCCTCCAGACCCCCCAGACCCTCCAGACCCTCCAGATCCTCCAGTTAATCCAACAGTTTTAGTGTTCAGCAGAGTTCAGGCTTGTTAAATATTAAAAGGCACTGATTATAAGAAAAAAATTATTGATTCGGTTTTCCCCTCTACACAAATAAATGTTCTGCAAACACTAAAAACAAAAAAAGAGCTTTTCAGTTGAAGTTGTCGTGCAGTGAAGAGTCGCTCTTTTGAGCTAAAGCAGCTAAAACCTCTGGAGTTCCACATTATCCTGCCCGGGATCAGAGTCTGTCTCCATTTATGAATGAGATAAAACAAACTGACCCAAACAGCATTCAGTTGATGTGGACAAAAGACCCAAACTTTCCCTCCATTTCATTTACACGGCTGATTTCAGATCAGTCTGTCCTAAACTCTGAATCAAACTGTAGTTTAGACATTTACACGGCTGATTTCAGATCAGTCTGTCCTAAACTGATTAATCAAACTGTATTTTAGACATTTACACGGCTGATTTCAGATCAGTCTGTCCTAAACTGATGAATCAAACTGTATTTTAGACATTCACACGGCTGATTTCAGATCAGTCTGTCCTAAACTGATGAATCAAACTGTAGTTTAGACATTTACACGGCTGATTTCAGATCAGTCTGTCCTAAACTCTGAATCAAACTGTAGTTTAGACATTTACACGGCTGATTTCAGATCAGTCTGTCCTAAACTGATGAATCAAACTGTAGTTTAGACATTTACACGGCTGATTTCAGATCAGTCTGTCCTAAACTGATGAATCAAACTATAGTTTAGACATTTACACGGCTGATTTCAGATCAGTCTGTCCTAAACTGATGAATCAAACTGTAGTTTAGACATTCACACGGCTGATTTCAGATCAGTCTGTCCTAAACTGATGAATCAAACTGTAGTTTAGACATTCACACGGCTGATTTCAGATCAGTCTGTCCTAAACTGATGAATCAAACTATAGTTTAGACATTTACACGGCTGATTTCAGATCAGTCTGTCCTAAACTGATGAATCAAACTGTAGTTTAGACATTCACACGGCTGATTTCAGATCAGTCTGTCCTAAACTGATGAATCAAACTATAGTTTAGACATTTACACGGCTGATTTCAGATCAGTCTGTCCTAAACTGATGAATCAAACTATAGTTTAGACATTTACACGGCTGATTTCAGATCAGTCTGTCCTAAACTGATGAATCAAACTGTAGTTTAGACATTCACACGGCTGATTTCAGATCAGTCTGTCCTAAACTGATGAATCAAACTGTAGTTTAGACATTCACACGGCTGATTTCAGATCAGTCTGTCCTAAACTGATGAATCAAACTATAGTTTAGACATTTACACGGCTGATTTCAGATCAGTCTGTCCTAAACTGATGAATCAAACTGTAGTTTAGACATTCACACGGCTGATTTCAGATCAGTCTGTCCTAAACTGATGAATCAAACTGTAGTTTAGACATTCACACGGCTGATTTCAGATCAGTCTGTCCTAAACTGATGAATCAAACTGTAGTTTAGACATTTACACGGCTTATTTCAGATCAGTCTGTCCTAAACTGATGAATCAAACTGTAGTTTAGACATTCACACGGCTGATTTCAGATCAGTCTGTCCTAAACTCTGAATCAAACTGTAGTTTAGACATTTACACGGCTGATTTCAGATCAGTCTGTCCTAAACTGATGAATCAAACTATAGTTTAGACATTTACACGGCTGATTTCAGATCAGTCTGTCCTAAACTGATGAATCAAACTGTAGTTTAGACATTTACACGGCTGATTTCAGATCAGTCTGTCCTAAACTGATGAATCAAACTGTAGTTTAGACATTTACACGGCTGATTTCAGACCAGTCTGTCCTAAACTGATGAATCAAACTGTAGTTTAGACATTCACACGGCTGATTTCAGATCAGGCTGTCCTAAACTCTGAATCAAACTGTAGTTTAGACATTTACACAGCTGATTTCAGATCAGTCTGTCCTAAACTGATGAATCAAACTGTAGTTTAGACATTTACACGGCTGATTTCAGATCAGTCTGTCCTAAACTCTGAATCAAACTGTAGTTTAGACATTTACACGGCTGATTTCAGATCAGTCTGTCCTAAACTGATGAATCAAACTGTAGTTTAGACATTCACACGGCTGATTTCAGATCAGTCTGTCCTAAACTCTGAATCAAACTGTAGTTTAGACATTTACACGGCTGATTTCAGATCAGTCTGTCCTAAACTGATGAATCAAACTGTAGTTTAGACATTTACACGGCTGATTTCAGATCAGTCTGTCCTAAACTGATGAATCAAACTGTAGTTTAGACATTTACACATTCTGCAATACATGTCATTACTGCTCAGCTTTATATTTCAGTCCTCACATCAGCCTGACCCCCTCACATCAGCCTGGCCCCCTCACATCAGCCTGACTCCCTCACATCAGCCTGACTCCCTCACATCAGCCTGACCCCCTCACATCAGCCTGGCCCCCTCACATCAGCCTGACCCCCTCACATCAGCCTGACTCCCTCACATCAGCCTGACCCCCTCACATAAGCCTGGCCCCCTCACATCATCCTGACCCCCTCACATCAGCCTGACCCCCTCACATCAGCCTGACTCCCTCACATCAGCCTGACCCCCTCACATCAGCCTGGCCCCCTCACATCAGCCTGACCCCCTCACATCAGCCTGACCCCCTCACATCAGCCTGGCCCCCTCACATCAGCCTGACTCCCTCACATCAGCCTGACTCCCTCACATCAGCCTGGCCCCCTCACATCAGCCTGACCCCCTCACATCAGCCTGACCCTCTCACATCAGCCTGACCCCCTCACATCAGCCTGGCCCCCTCACATCAGCCTGACTCCCTCACATCAGCCTGTCCCCCTCACATCAGCCTGGCCCCCTCACATCAGCCTGACCCCCTCACATCAGCCTGACTCCCTCACATCACCCTGACCCCCTCACATCAGCCTGGCCCCCTCACATAAGCCTAGGCCCTTCACATCAGCCTGACCCCCTCACATCAGCCTGGCCCCCTCACATCAGCCTGACTCCCTCACATCAGCCTGGCCCTCGGCCCTCGCGTCTGGCCCTTGTCCAGTCCTGTGATGGATCCGTGTTCCCTGGTGAGGCGCTTGAGGCCGATATTGTGAGCCTCTTGTGCTTATTCAGCAGCGTGTAGCATTCAGTGATCAATGCGCCGCCGTCAGGACCCTGAACGCACCACAGACACAGTCACATCTGGGATTTGGCTGTTGAAGAAGTGCCCACTCAACACTGGCCTCATGAATAAAACAGGGGGCGCTATAGCTGTCCCGTCACACAGGCACATTTACATCAGGACCCAGTGACAAAGCCGGAGGTCAGGGCACTCACTCAATACTATGGACTCCACACACGAGCAGGTGCAATGACGGAGCTCCTGTCACTCGTGTTTTCTCTAGGAACAATACAGCTTCCTCAAAGCGCCTTTTACAACTCGGCCTTTCACGAGAATCACTTTATCGACTCCCCCTTTAATACATGAAAGCCGCAGCTATATGTGAAATTACTGAAGTGGTCTCAGTGGGTCAAATCTCAAAAATGACCCTCGAAAACCTCAAGACAACAAAAACCCGAGGCACTGTTTAGAAAAGTGGTCCTGTGCTGCTATTTAGACTCTGACGTCTAATTGTCGGACTAACGGCATAAATATAAACAGCAACGTCCCATTACTTCAGCATTTATTTTTCATTGTCGGAGTAGCGGCACTTTACTATTTTTCAACATTCAGCTTTTCCAACATGAATAACATTAATGTGATGCTTATTATACTTTATGCTCCTGTATATCATAAGATGCTTGGTCCAGAGATATGGTTTACTACAGCACTGTCACTGAGCTTTGTAGTCTACATAAGAGACTAATGTGACAAGTTTAGTCGACCCGATCGTTTAAAAGTGAAGGTTGTGGTGGTTCTGTGACTTTGGAAAAGCAGAGCAGTCAGACAAGCGGCTCAACACAAGACGCAGAGACACTAACCACAGGCCTCAGATACACTTCTCCATTTAAAAAAATGTCTTTTATATACTGATTTTTCCCTTGGGAATCAGTAAAGCTGATCTATCTACCTATCGATTTGTTGCATTTAGCACCATGGACAGCAGCCTGAGTGTGCAGCATGTCAGAAAACCGGAAAGTGTTGGAAAACCGGCACGTCTGAATAGAGGCATGTTGTAATGAAGGGATGTGGGAATAGAAGGAGGATGCCTAGAAAAGTTCGGAAGCTGCACAGGCGCACTCCCCGCTCCACAGACCTGACTCCAGTTCACTTCCACTTCCACTTCCATTGGAATATCGTGGCCCCTCTCTGGAACTGCTGCTGTCAGGCTCTTTGTTTTGGTCTGAAATGTTCGTATTAACCTGCTCTACATGATCCTGGGGTTTTTATTTAGAAATTTTGCCCGTAAATAAAGTCCTTTTCCTGATATCGAAAATTTGCTTTAAATTCACCCTAGCTGCTAGCCTCATGAGCTTCATTTGGCTGGAGCTGAACGCTGTGGGTGAACGTTCTTTAGATGGTGTGTGGAACTGTTAAGGTTAAAAACACTCACGGCTCCTCATCACAGATTTTGGGGCTTGGTCTTTATTGTTCTTTTACAGGTTTTTAGAGGTTTGAAGAAGTCACTTCTATGGCAAATGTTTGGCTGATTCTGTATTTTTAATGATTCTGTTTGTTTAAAAATGCCTCTCTGGATTCTCCTGTTCCATTGTTGTTGTGTCTGTGGCGTCTTCCCTGCGGCGACATGTATTTTGTTTCAGATGAACGGCCTTTGAGTATTTCCTGTTCCCTCCGCACAGGGACCCTCCTGTTTTAGCCCCTCACACCCCTGATCATTCTGAAGTCGTGTTTGGAATGTGTCTTTTTCCTTAAACACCACGTAAACGTTTTCTATAGGAGAGTCTAAGTCTATGTTCTGGAGTTAAAAAAATTATTAAATACTAAATACTATATTCTGGATTTTTAAAAATATCATTACTATACATTTGTGGCTCAGTGTTTAAACCTTTTCCAGTCAGTCAGTGGTGCTGATGAATTTGTCGTTTCTTTAGACGACAGATCGTTTGTAAAACTATTCAGGAAATGCCCAGTGCCCTTTTTATGTGTGTTTATTTTTAGTATCAATACCTGTTTGATACTAGTGTTCGTATCAGTTAGAATCTGGGTGGCGCACATATATTTATCCTAATTATTAGAGTTTTGAGTCAGACCTGTTCCTTAAACTGTTCTTTCTTCTTAGTTTCTTCCCTCTGACCCTCTGAAGTTGTATTTGGAGTGATTTGTGCATGTTTGAGGAATCTTTAATCTCCTCTTTTCAAGTGTTAATATGTTTTTAGGATTTTGTCAGTAGATTCAGTGTTTTCCTGTTTAATATTAATATCAATGTTCTTTATGGATGATACTCGTAGGATTGGGCAGCGTCGCATCGTCATTTCGGTTCAAATGTAAAAAAAACGTTCTGCTCTGGTGTGATGTGCAGCTCCACAGGAGGGGCCCGCAGCCTGATTTAGACCTGGTTTAGTCCTAGTTTAGTCCTGGTTTGTTGTCATGACGTTTATGATCACGTCAGCTCCGTTGGACATCACACTTTCTAACGCTGAAGTCTTCGCACTTATACTGAGATTTAAAATGTCACAGTTAGAACAGAATTAGAATCTGAACTATGGAGCAGTGTTTTTAGAAAAATGTTTAATCTGAGATGTTATTACACCAGCGAGTGTTCAAAGCTCTGGTAAAGGTTTTGTTGTGAGTGTGTGTGGGGTGAGAGATCAGTTTATCTGCAGAGTCACGGCTCTTTCCCCGTGTCTGTGTCAGTTGGACTTGATGCTGTTGTTTCCTCTTCGTCTCTGGTGCGTTTTTCTTTTAGTTGTGAAACTAAAAATGCCTCATTACAGTTAGAGCAGACCTGAGCATTGTGCAGCTCCGGGGCCACATACGGCCCTTTGGTCGACTCTGACCGGCCCCTTTACGCTCATTTGGAATCACAAAATAAACAGATTTTATCATTTGACCTCATGCTGGACTAAAGCTGGTTTTATTTACAGGTGTTTTTTAAATGACATTTTCATTAGTCTGAACATGAACTCTTCCCCATCTGAGCAGCGTCAGAACAATGAGATTTACTGATTTTATACAGAAATACTCTTCATATTCTGCAGAACTGAGTTCAGCAGTTTGACTCTACAGTATTTCCTGTTTCTCCTGTTGCCCCGTGGAAAAAAGAACTGCCCCCTGAGTTAGAGGAACTGCACATGTCAGTGTCAGTGACTTCCAACACAGAATTCATTTCTATATATTTTGTTCCCCTGAAAAAGAAGCTTAACCTTCCTCTTGTCTTAACTTTCTGTTACCATCTCTTACCTTAACGGGTCGGTTTTGACCCGTGTCTTAAATCAGCTGTTAAAAGCACTTAAAACAATTATTTATCAACCAGTTTATTTCTTTTCTCTTGTTTACCTTGTTAGGCTTCCTTATCCATGAAAATATAGTTTTTAATATTTGTTTTGTAGGCCTCTGAGCCTTTTTTGTCAGTTAACCCCTCAATTTCGTTTTAAAAATTGTAAAAAAAAAATTAACTTCAAGAGAATCACGTATATAAATATTTTATTGTTTTGTTTCCTTACTATTACTCTGGGGTATTAGCACACATCTGTCGAATAAATTTGTTTTATTTATTTTCATTATAATAGTATTAACTAAAGTAACATCTATGGTCTTACGGGTCAATTTCGACCCATATATATTTACTTCAAGAAAAAGCAAAAGTATCTTTTTTTCAGCAACACACTTTTAATATTAACACAAAATGAAAACCAGAACATGTCATAATACAAAATACAGATTTGCAAAATCTTTTATAAACAATAACCAATCAAGCAAACATAACCAACCAAAATCGATTACTAGTCCCAAAACTGTGTGGGCAGGTGCATATGTGTTTATTTAGACACATGTGTGGCAAAAAGCAACACTTCTAGTGTGTTCTTTGCAGATTGCTTTATTGCAGGTGAAGCAGAAAACATTGGTCTTTCTGTCCTTACTGCTTGGGCACACCTGACACCTCTTCCTTTTTGAATCAGGTGGCCTGAGTGGGGTTGTGGGTGTGGCTGCTCTGGTGGGTGTTGAGGCAGAGCTGGCTGAGGAGGATGCTGGCGATGATGCTCTTTGTGTTGCTGATGGTGTGGATGGAGTGCTAGGTGAGCTCTGCAGCTGTCTGACCAAGGAAGCAGTGTCTGGATCTCGGGGCACCCATTCCCTACGCTCAATGTGTGGCTTGACAAGGGACTTTCCCAGCTCCTCAAGAAACATTCTACGCCTGTTTTTTTTGGTTGAGTTCCACCCTTGGTCAATGTCGGTCCACAACACAAATGCATTACATGCAGACACATCAAGCATGTTGAAAAACACAACCATTGGCCATCGCCTGGTCATTCGCTGGCAAGTGTGGTGGCAGTCAACTTGTCCAGGTTGTCCACTCCTCCTTTGCTTTTATTGTAGTCAAGGATAATTGTGGGCTTTTTGTCAGTTCTTGATGACACAGCTGCATCTTTGTGAAGAGTCGACATTAGTATCACACTCCGGTTTTTCTTTGGACAATAAGAGACAACAGTGGTGGTGTCTGTAAAGGCAAACCTTGAGGAAAGTGGAGCTCTGTTCTTCACCTGCAAGATTTCTGCAGGCAGCTCCGGTTTATTTTTCTTCACTGTGCCCACCATGGTGAGTTTCCTCTTGAGAAGTTCTTGTCCAAGGTCATAGCTGGTAAAAAAATTGTCACAAGTGATATTGTGACCCTGTAGTCCAGTAGTCACATCAAGGACCACACGTTTTCCTTGGTTTTTCTCAGGAATGCCACTCGCAGCTTTACCTGTGTAAATCTGTAGATTCCAGGCATAGCTGGTTTTTGCGTCGCATGCTGCCCATATTTTTATGCCATATTTCCCTGGCTTACTGGGCATGTATTGGCGGAAGGGGCATTTCCCCCGGAAAGGGACAAAACGTTCATCCACTGTCACCTCTGGCCCTGGGTTGAACATCATTGGAAGGAGCTGCACCCAGCTCTCCCAGACATCCCTGATGGGGGCAAGCTTGTCAGATCTTGCTCTGTTATCTCTGTTGTCAAATCTGAGGACTCTTGATATCACTCGAAAGGTCTTAAGTGACATTGTTGCTCTGAAAATATTTCTGCCTTTCGATGCATCCCAGAGACTATCAGTGGCTTCATTGCAGGATCTGTACACTCCAGCAAGAAGAAGAAGACCAACATATGCATCCAGGCATTCCTCATCAATGTCTTTCCACATATCGCCATGGACTTTTTTTCCTTCAAGGTTTGTCATAGAAATTATGACTTTTTTTACTGACCATGGCATAAATTATATTATTATACTCCTGTAAATTATATTATTATACTCCTGTAAATTTGTAAATTTTGTTATATTATACTATAGCTTTATTTTATTCTATTATTTGTTGCATGTCAGTGTTTGTCTACATCCTGCTCCAAGTACCGCAGCAATTTCCTAATGTTGTGAACCTGTTCACTCATATGGCAATAAAACACATTCTGATTCTGATTCTGATTCTGATTCTGATTCTGATAAATAGCTCAAAACATGTTCTGATGTCACTGACTCTAGTCACAGCAAACCTTGTGATTCCAGGGGTCATTTTGATGACATTTGCAGCAGCTGCCCTGCCATGTACATCAGGAGGAACTGAGCTCCAACAGATCTTACCATTTTTGGACCTGAATGTTTCAGCAGGAGCAGCTTCACCACCGGTGACCTCCTCATCAGACTCATCAGATGTGTCTGTGTCTTCAGAATGATACTCCACATTGTCTTCCTCCTCAGAAACTGGCTCATCCATATCACTATGCTGCTCTCTGTCCTCTCCCTCATTTTCACCAAAAATATGATCCAGAACTTGATTCACAGTAAATCTTCTCATTTTGCTTCAAATTGCAAATGCTGCAAATTGGAGATGTGCACCTCGCAAGTCACTAACTGTACACTGAATTGACCTCACATGTCTGGACATGCCCAGGAAAACAAAGCAAAATAGGAATCCCCTATAGCTCAAATGATTGAGAGAGGAGCTGGCTGTCAGTGTATTAGCTAACAGTGCAGTTATGATTTCAGTTTTGGCTCAAATTATTTGTTCAGGATCTTATTTTAAAACCGGGTCGAAAACGACCCTAACACCATAAAGGTCATAATTTCCAACAGAGCATTTTATAATTTAGTGAAATTTTTTTTTTCTTTTTCTTTTGTTAAAAAAGAGGTTCCTGACAAAGTCAAAAATGCTTGATGCAATAAACAAATGTGTGTGGTTGTTTTAAGCATTTAAAACCCAAAACGGGTCAGTACCGACCCTAAGACCAGAGGAAGGTTAAACACATTTAACTTATGTTCCAGTGGAAGAAAGGCTGGGATTTAATCTGTTTTCTTTTTCCCGCTTCTTTTCCATCTTAAATAAGAAACGTACATTAAATGCACTGGCTACAGATACTGTACTTCTTGTGTTCATTAATCTGCTCAAAATAAATACATGAATGAAAATGAAAAATGGAAGTGACAGAGCGCACACGGGCACCATACGTCTTCTTTAAAATATCGTGAGCGGTTTTTGCACTGAAATCTTCTACATGTGCACGCAGACGTGTTTGCTGATAGTGTTTGACAGCCACTTTGTTCTGAGCAGGACTTTTATTCAAACGGACGGTGGAGTTTTGGTCTTATTTAGATTAAAGAGAATATGACTCCTTTACATTTATTCTATTGACATTACAAGTGTCTCTATAGGCTTAGATGTTCCTGTGCACGCTCATTAATTTTGTATTTACTGTGTTAGATTGGATGGTGGTTTTGCCCATAGTGATGTACGGTACAATTATAAGAGCACATTACACGCTACACTGAATAAAGATATTCTATCATATCTCTAATGAAGCCTACATACCTCTTCTGTGTCCGCTATTGTCACTGTCCGAACACACTGCGCTTCATTATGAATTCTGTTCAAATCCAGCTCACATTCTCTTTTTAATGCATTCAGCATAAGTAGGTGTATTTCGCTGGAGAGGATTCAAGGACAGTTTAAGGGTCGCCGTGGCAAAAACTGGGCATATATCTTAAATGCAAATGTGGAGCTGGAGCGAACCTGAAATCACTTGGTTTTACAATGGCCCAACTCCGCGTGGCGTATTTTTAGATTTCAAAATCACACCGGAGAGTCGTGTTTTAGTCGGACGGGTCAACAAGTGTTGAATGAAGCTGTGATTTAAAGTGGGACACAGAGAAGCCGATTTTAGATGGACACGAGGAGGTAAAGAGGGAGAGAGGAGCTGACTGACCACCTCTGCTTCTGCTGAGATCTGCAGCAGAACCAAAGCTCAAGTGCAGTTCTGTAGCTCAGTTTGGACGAGTCAGTGCACAGTTTAAGGCTGTGAAAGTGTCCACAATCAGAACAAGACTAGTATACGCCCATGGACCACTGAGGAACCTACCTGGACCCCTGAAGAACCTAGCTGAACCACTGAGGAACCTGCCTGGACCCCTGAAGAACCTAGCTGAACCACTGAGGAACCTGCCTGGACCCCTGAAGAACCTAGCTGAACCCCTGAAGAACCTACCTGGACCACTGAGAAACCACTGAGGAACCTGCCTGGACCACTGAGGGATTACACAGATATAAGGCCACATGGGAATAGAAAATGTCTCAAGAAAATAGTTTTAAAGTTGAGTATCGTACTTCCAGTGGCATCTCCACTCATGCAGACCTCATTCAAACAGACCAGATGAAGTGTCTTGAAGTTTCTTGCCATTTTTCTTGTATGTTCTGAATAGAATTGAACCAGCAACTTTGCACACAGAAGAGTGCTCCTCCATTTGACCAAGGCCCCTGTGAGAATTTACAACTATTTGTAAAGGGGGAAGATTTTAAATAAACCAAATGTGACACTACAAACACACCAACTGTTATTATTTATTAATTAAACAAGGACAATGCACAGAAAACATCATCTCTAATGAGAAGCTAATAGCTATTTCCCATCTGTAGTCCTTGGGCAAGTCACACAAACCATACACCATCAACACATCAGAGGTACAGTCACTCAGTCATTAAAATACTGCACTTATAAAATAAAACTATACTCTGGTCTTCAATACATCACACCAAAAACATCCAACTGTATTTTTACAAAGTGCACAAAACATCACATTTGTCTCCCATTAAATCAGACCTCAGGTCCTTAACTGTGCAACTGTCCATCCGTCCAACCATCCATCCATCCGTCCATCCATCCATCCATCCATCCGTCCGTCCATCCATGCGTCCATCCATCCGTCCACCCGTTCATCCATCCATCCATCCATCCATCCGTCTTCTTCCGCTTTATCCAGCTGGGTCGTGGGGGCAGCAGTTCACTGCCCAGTCCTCTGCACCTGACCCCCCCATGAACCCCTCTGTGAGTGGAGCCCACAGAAGGACGTCATGGTCCTTGAAGTTAGTTCAGGGGTTGTGCAACCGTAAACACTTAATTCTGCTGAAAATGATTCTTGTGAATCAAACTTAATCCTGAAGTCAGTGGGTTTATTCTGATTTTAAAGCTGAATGAATTTCTTCCTGGATCATGTAAACGTTTCTTCTCCTTCAAAATAATCCCGGTGGTTGGTGCTCGTTGGCTCGTCCTTCTGACGCGATCCGGACGATCCGGCTCCTCCAGTCGTCTCTTGGGACTTTCCTCCACGTCTCTTTGGATTTGTGAGCGGGATGTGGGAGTGGGCTGAGGTGTGGCAGCCTCACACTCAGTTTGTCTTCTTCCTCCTTCTCCCACACTCTTCCCTTCTCCTCCTCAGCTCACAGACGGAAAGCGTGAGGACAGAATTCTCCAGCTGCTGCTTCATTATCATCGGAACCACTGCAGAAAAAGTTTGGATCGTGTTTGTGTCGGCGGTGAAACGACAAAGCATTATATTTATATTTATATTTATATTTATATTTATATTTATATTTATATTTATATTTATATTTATATTTATATTTATTATAGTGAGATGCCACAGCACACACACACACACACACACACACACAGACACACACACACACACAGACACACACACACAGACACACGCACACACACACAGACACACACACACACACACACAGACACACACACACACACAGACACACAGACACACACACAGTCGATCTGCTTTCAAATACTGGCACATGGACGGCGGCAGAACAAACGTCCATTAGGGGAAACTAAAGCCGTCTCCTGCTCTGAGTCCACAGTTCACTGTCGTTGGTTAAGTCCATCAGTCACTGTCTGAGAACATGAGGAGTCACCAACGGGACGGAGGAAAGAGATATGTGTGAAACAGGAACGCACGGAATCTCCCGCACAATATCCCGAAAACAGAAACACGACTCGTGAGTGTTTCTCATTCAAACGGCCAATTATAAAAACTTCCTTTATTCTAAAAATGTTCCTGAGATTCATTTAAACGGCCTGATTAGTCTCTGTGTGTATTTAGCACGAGCTCTTCTCTCAAACTGGAAACACTCTGTTCAGGAAGTGCTCCACTGTGTTTATAACTCCACACCTTCACTAAAGTCACCCAGAGCCTTTGGAGATGTAGACAGATGAATAATAAAGGATTAGACCAACACGACTCCAGCTCTGTGTGTGAGGAGGCACATCAGAACATCAGAATATCAGAACATGAGAACATGAGAACATCAGAACATCAGGACATCAGAACATCAGGACATCAGGACATCAGGACATCAGAACATCAGGACATCAGGACATCAGAACATGAGGACATCAGAACATCAGAACATCAGGACATGAGAACATCAGGACATCAGAACATCAGGACATCAGGACATCAGAACATCAGGACATCAGAACATCAGGACATCAGGACATCAGAACATCAGAACATCAGGACATGAGAACATCAGGACATGAGAACATCAGGACATCAGAACATCAGGACATCAGGACATCAGAACATCAGGACATCAGAACATCAGGACATCAGGACATCAGAACATCAGAACATCAGGACATGAGAACATCAGGACATCAGGACATGAGAACATCAGAACATCAGGACATGAGAACATCAGGACATCAGGACATGAGAACATCAGGACATCAGAACATCAGGACATCAGGACATCAGAACATCAGAACATCAGGACATGAGAACATCAGGACATCAGGACATGAGAACATCAGAACATCAGGACATGAGAACATCAGGACATCAGGACATGAGAACATCAGGACATCAGAACATCAGGACATCAGGACATGAGAACATCAGGACATCAGGACATGAGAACATCAGGACATCAGAACATCAGGACATGAGAACATCAGGACATCAGAACATCAGGACATCAGGACATCAGGACATGAGAACATCAGGACATCAGAACATCAGGACTTACAGGGGTCAGTTTGTGTGATGTAGGAGCTTTAAAGACAAACCCTGAGACACAAAGCTGCTGATGCCGTGTCTGATGGAGATTTAAATACACAGAGGGAGGTGCACGGGGGGAGGTGCATGGGAGAGGTGCACGGGGGGAGGTGCACAGAGGGGGGAGGTGCACAGGGGGAGGTGTACAGAGGGAAGTGCACGGGGGGTGCATGGGGGAGGTGTACGGGGGGAGGTGCACAGGGGGAGGTGCACAGGGGGAGGAGGTGTACGGGGGGAGGTGCACGGGGGGTGCACGGGGGAGGTGCACGGGGGGAGGTGCACGGGGGGAGGTGCACAGGGGGAGGAGGTGCACAGAGGGAGGAGGTGTACGGGGGGAGGTGCACAGGGGGAATGTGCAGGGGAGCGGTGGCCTTCAGTGTGGCCATGTCTGGAGCAGCAGAGCTTGACCCTTTCACACTCCACCTCCTCAGACATTTAGATGCACTCCTCCTCTCCCTTTCTCCTCTTCCTCCCCCCATCTCTCTTTCTCTTGGCTCTCTGCTCCTTCTCTCTTTCTTTCTCTGCTCTGTTCTCTCCTTCTCACACCATGTCTCTCTGAATCTCTGCTGTCTCTCCTTCTCTCTCCAACTCCACTCTTTCTCCACTCTGTGCTCCTTGTCTCTCTTTCTCTGTTCTCCCCTTTTCACACCATTCCCTCTCTCCCTCCTCCCTCCTCTTTCTTCATGCTCTTTCTTCTCCTCACATCGCGCCCTGACACAAAATAAATGAAGACACAGAGAAGACACAGGGTCTGGAGAGAGCGCCGAGTTGTAGACGTGTGGAACCATCGGCCTGTAAAATTGCCCTGGCAGTCGTGCTGTTGTTTCAGCATTTCACAGCGCGCTGCTCCACCGCTCCACCTCTCCACAGTCCCACTCTTTCTTCACCCTTTTCATTTGTTTTTGTGTCCAGCCTTAACTCCTCTCCTCCATTTGCCCCGCTCTGTACACTTGAGCTGAAGAGCACCGGGTCTGTGAGGACAGCGCAGTTTCAGAGGAGCAAATACACTTTCATTCCACTTTCAGTTTGGAATAAAAGGAAAATGTTTAAAACTGTCCACGGCCGTGTGTTTGTGTACACACTTTTACTCTCCGCCTTTTACTCTCCGCCTTTTACTCTCCGGCTTTAACTCTCCGGCTTTAACTCTCCGGCTTTAACTCTTTGCATTTACTCTCCGGCTTTAACTCTCCGGCTTTAACTCTCCGGCTTTAACTCTTTGCATTTACTCTCCGCCTTTTACTCTCCGGCTTTAACTCTTTGCATTTACTCTCCGCCTTTTACTCTCCGGCTTTAACTCTCCGGCTTTAACTCTCCGGCTTTAACTCTTTGCATTTACTCTCCAGCTTTAACTCTCCAGCTTTAACTCTCTGGCTTTAACTCTCTGGCTTTAACACGGCGTGGGAACTGTGTGGTCCTCTGTCTTTTATTGGTTTATTTGCTTTCCTTTAAGTGATAAACTCTGGACTGGAAGAGCCTCAGGTCCAACTGCAAATTTGACTAAAACAGTTAAGTTAATTAGAAATAAGATTTGACAATATTTTTGTCCTATTTTTAAGTTTGATATTTTACTTCCTTTAATCACAATCAAACTGTTCACTGGGCCAAATATTCTCCAATGTCGCAGAAATGAATATTTGACAAATAAAAATATATTGTTTCATTAAGGCCAGTAAGAGTTCTGCCCATGGAAATTTCACACTGAGCTTTGAAAATAATGAAAAAGTCCATGTTTAAAGTAAGAAAAACAAACACACCAGTAGTGAGTGTTCACCATGTTTCAGCCTGGGGTGTTTCAGTCTGGGGTGTTTCAGCCGCAGGTGTTTCAGTCTGGGGTGTTTCAGCCGCAGGTGTTTCAGTCTGGGGTGTTTCAGCCGCAGGTGTTTCAGTCTGGACACTCAGAGACTTCACAGTTCATTCTTCATTCTCTCCACACTCCTGTAAACTCCTGTAGCCACAGCTGCCCTGGGGCAGACTGAAGCTCAGCTCTGATCTGCCCCATCAGCCCCTCCACCATCACTCACACTCCACTTTCACATGAGGCCGTGTGGGTGAAGTGTCTTGCCTAAGGACACAGTGACAGCGTCTCCCATCCCAGTCCAGACCTCTGAGCTCCTGAGATCTGAGGGCTCAGGCTTTGACACAGAGAGATAGAGATACATGTAGGACTCCCCCAGTGCGATGTCACTGCACAGGGGGGTATGGGGGTGACAGAAGGGGGCCCGTCTCCCCTCCAGCTCAGGCCCGGCGTTGGTGATGGGGCAGACGCCTCTGGTCCGGGCCCCGGATCACTCGTGGTGTTTCACTAATTATGTGCTCAGAAGATCCGCCTGCAGCCGCTCGCTCTGTGACTGCTCGGGCCCGTTGCCATGGTTTTTGTTTGGATAATGTGATTCTTCTGATTAAAAACACAGACAGATCCTCCAGGCCCTTCATTCATTATTATTGAATTTCACATAATGATTTTTTCACACAATTAATGATGCCGACTTTTTTAAGCTCCTATATTACACAGAATGGACTCCTGCTGAACAGGAGCTCTTAGTCCTGTTCTGATGTTCTGATGTTGTGATGGTCTAATGTGCTAATGTTCTGCTGTTCTGATATTCTGATGGTCTAATGTTCTGATATTCTGATGGTCTAATGTTCTGATGGTCTAATGTTCTGATATTCTGATGGTCTAATGTTCTGATATTCTGATGGTCTAATGTTCTGATGTTCTGATGGTCTAATGTTCTGATGTTCTGATGGTCTAATGTTCTGCTGTTCTGATATTCTGATGGTGTAATGTTCTGATGTTCTGATGTTCTAATGTGCTAATGTTCTGCTGTTCTGATGTTCTGGTGGTCTAATGTGCTAATGTTCTGCTGTTCTGATGTTTTGATGGTCTAATGTTCTGATGTTCTGTTGTTCTGATGGTCTAATGTTCTGATGTTCCTCACACACAGAGCTGGAGTTGTGTTTTGTTTCATTCACATGTTTGAGTAACTCTTTATTATTAGTCTGTTACATCTCCAAAGCTCCAAATGCTCTGTTCCACCTTGTGATGTCATGAAGTGGACCTACAGCAGGACACTATGGGCCTTTTAAAGTTGGGAATGTGGTGCTTTTAGTCCCTAGATCAGACGGAGGGTTTGTTCTATTTCTAGAGGAAATAATAAACAGTAGTTATTTTCTGAGCAGAGCAGTTCAGTGTAAAATCACAGACCCGATTAAGAGCTAATTAAAACGCAATGAAATACAATGCGATGAGCGTAATGGCAACAATACATCACAACAACACGCTTTCATAAAAAATCTTTTCTCATGTTTAGACTGGAAGGGAAACCAGAGAGACAGGGAGAACATGCAAACTCCACATAAAGACATGGCGTGGTGTCGTCGTTTTCATCCAAATGTGAAGAAACGCTATGGACACAATGACTGGTTAGAGGTCCTGTTCTGGGGTCTGTTGGAGGTTGTAGGTCCTGTTCTGGGGTCTGTTGGAGGTTAGAGGTCATGTTCTGGGGTCTGTTGAAGGTTAGATGCCATGTTCAGTGGTCTTTTGGAGGTTAGAGGTCATGTTCTGGGTTCTGTTGGAGGTTAGAGGTCCTGTTCTGGGGTCTGTCGGAGGTTAGAGGTCCTGTTCAGTGGTCTGTTGGAGGTTAGAGGTCATGTTCTGGGTTCTGTTGGAGGTTAGAGGTCATGTTCTGGGGTCTGTTGGAGGTTAGAGGTCATGTTCTGGGGTCTGTCGGAGGTTAGAGGTCGTGTTCTGGGGTCTGTTGGAGGTTGTAGGTCATGTTCTGAGGCCTGTTGGAGGTTAGAGGTCATGTTCTGGGGTCTGTTGGAGGTTACAGGTCATGTTCAGTGGTCTGTTGGAGGTTACAGGTCATGTTCTGGGGTCTGTTGGAGGTTAGAGGTCATGTTCTAGGGTCTGTCAGAGGTTAGAGGTCATGTTCTGGGGTCTGTCGGAGGTTAGAGGTCGTGTTCTGGGGTCTGTTGGAGGTTGTAGGTCATGTTCTGAGGCCTGTTGGAGGTTAGAGGTCATGTTCTGGGGTCTGTTGGAGGTTACAGGTCATGTTCAGTGGTCTGTTGGAGGTTACAGGTCATGTTCTGGGGTCTGTTGGAGGTTAGAGGTCCTGTTCTAGGGTCTGTCAGAGGTTAGAGGTCATGTTCTAGCGTCTGTCGGAGGTTAGAGGTCATGTTCTGGGGTCTGTTGGAGGTTAGAAGTCATGTTCTGGGGTCTGTTGGAGGTTAGAGGTCATGTTCTGGGGTCTGTTGGAGGTTAGAGGTCGTGTTCTGGGGTCTGCTGGAAGTTAGAGGTCGTGTTCTGGGGTCTGTTGGAAGTTAGTCATGTTCTGGGGTCTGTTGGAGGTTGTAGGTCATGTTCTGGGGTCTGTTGGAGGTTAGAGGTCATGTTCTGGGGTCTGTTGGAGGTTTGAGGTCATGTTCTGGGGTCTGTTGGAAGTTAGAGGTCATGTTCTGGGGTCTGTTGGAGGTTAGAGGTCATGTTCTGGGGTCTGTTGGAGGTTAGAGGTCATGTTCTGGGGTCTGTTGGAGGTTAGAGGTCATGTCTGTTGGAGGTTAGAGGTCATGTTTTGGGGTCTGCTGGAGGTTAGAGGTCATGTTCTGGGGTCTGTAGGAGGTTAGAGGTCATGTTCTGGGGTCTGTCGGAGGTTAGAGGTCATGTTCTGGGGTCTGTTGGAGGTTTGAGGTCCTGTTCTGGGGTCTGTTGGAGGTTGTAGGTCCTGTTCTGGGGTCTGTCGGAGGTTAGAGGTCATGTTCTGGGGTCTGTTGGAGGTTAGAGGTCCTGCTCTGCGGTCTGTTGGAGGTTGTAGGTCATGTTCTGGGGTCTGTTGGAGGTTGTAGGTCGTGTTCTGGGGTCTGTTGGAGGTTGTAGGTCCTGTTCTGGGGTCTGTTGGAGGTTGTAGGTCCTGTTCTGAGGTCTGTTGGAGGTTAGAGGTCATGTTCTGGGGTCTGTTGGAGGTTAGAGGTCATGTTCTGGGGTCTGTTGGAGGTTAGAGGTCGTGTTCTGGGGTCTGCTGGAAGTTAGAGGTCATGTTCTGGGGTCTGTTGGAAGTTAGAGGTCATGTTCTGGGGTCTGTTGGAGGTTGTAGGTCATGTTCTGGGGTCTGTTGGAGGTTAGAGGTCATGTTCTGGGGTCTGTTGGAGGTTTTAGGTCATGTTCTGGGGTCTGTTGGAAGTTAGAGGTCATGTTCTGGGGTCTGTTGGAGGTTAGAGGTCATGTTCTGGGGTCTGTTGGAGGTTAGAGGTCATGTTCTGGGGTCTGTTGGAGGTTAGAGGTCATGTCTGTTGGAGGTTAGAGGTCATGTTTTGGGGTCTGCTGGAGGTTAGAGGTCATGTTCTGGGGTCTGTAGGAGGTTAGAGGTCATGTTCTGGGGTCTGTCGGAGGTTAGAGGTCATGTTCTGGGGTCTGTTGGAGGTTTGAGGTCCTGTTCTGGGGTCTGTTGGAGGTTGTAGGTCCTGTTCTGGGGTCTGTCGGAGGTTAGAGGTCATGTTCTGGGGTCTGTTGGAGGTTAGAGGTCCTGCTCTGCGGTCTGTTGGAGGTTGTAGGTCATGTTCTGGGGTCTGTTGGAGGTTGTAGGTCGTGTTCTGGGGTCTGTTGGAGGTTGTAGGTCCTGTTCTGGGGTCTGTTGGAGGTTGTAGGTCCTGTTCTGAGGTCTGTTGGAGGTTAGAGGTCATGTTCTGGGGTCTGTTGGAGGTTAGAGGTCATGTTCTGGGGTCTGTTGGAGGTTAGAGGTCGTGTTCTGGGGTCTGTTGGAAGTTAGAGGTCATGTTCTGGGGTCTGTTGGAAGTTAGAGGTCATGTTCTGGGGTCTGTTGGAGGTTACAGGTCATGTTCAGTGGTCTGTTGGAGGTTACAGGTCATGTTCTGGGGTCTGTTGGAGGTTAGAGGTCATGTTCTAGGGTCTGTCAGAGGTTAGAGGTCATGTTCTGGGGTCTGTCGGAGGTTAGAGGTCGTGTTCTGGGGTCTGTTGGAGGTTGTAGGTCATGTTCTGAGGCCTGTTGGAGGTTAGAGGTCATGTTCTGGGGTCTGTTGGAGGTTACAGGTCATGTTCAGTGGTCTGTTGGAGGTTACAGGTCATGTTTCTGGGGTCTGTTGGAGGTTAGAGGTCCTGTTCTAGGGGTCTGTCCAGAGGTTAGAGGTCATGTTCTAGCGTCTGTCGGAGGTTAGAGGTCATGTTCTGGGGTCTGTTGGAGGTTAGAAGTCATGTTCTGGGGTCTGCTGAGGTTAGAGGTCATGTTCTGGGGTCTGTTGGAGTTAGAGGTCGTGTTCTGGGGTCTGCTGGAAGTTAGAGGTCGTGTTCTGGGGTCTGTTGGAAGTTAGTCATGTTCTGGGGTCTGTTGGAGGTTGTAGGTCATGTTCTGGGGTCTGTTGGAGGTTAGAGGTCATGTTCTGGGGTCTGTTGGAGGTTTGAGGTCATGTTCTGGGGTCTGTTGGAAGTTAGAGGTCATGTTCTGGGGTCTGTTGGAGGTTAGAGGTCATGTTCTGGGGTCTGTTGGAGGTTAGAGGTCATGTTCTGGGGTCTGTTGGAGGTTAGAGGTCCTGTCGGTTGGAGGTAAGAGGTCATGTTATGGGGTCTGGTGGAGGTTAGAGGTCATGTTCTGGGGTCTGTAGGAGGTTAGAGGTCATGTTCTGGGGTCTGTTGGAGGTTAGAGGTCATGTTCTGGGGTCTGTTGGAGGTTAGAGGTCATGTTCTGGGGTCTGTTGGAGGTTGTAGGTCCTGTTCTGGGGTCTGTCGGAGGTTAGAGGTCATGGTCTGGGGTCTGTTGGAGGTTAGAGGTCCTGCTCTGCGGTCTGTTGGAGGTTGTAGGTCATGTTCTGGGGTCTGTTGGAGGTTGTAGGTCGTGTTCTGGGGTCTGTTGGAGGTTGTAGGTCCTGTTCTGGGGTCTGTTGGAGGTTGTAGGTCCTGTTCTGAGGTCTGTTGGAGGTTAGAGGTCATGTTCTGGGGTCTGTTGGAGGTTAGAGGTCATGTTCTGGGGTCTGTTGGAGGTTAGAGGTCGTGTTCTGGGGTCTGCTGGAAGTTAGAGGTCATGTTCTGGGGTCTGTTGGAAGTTAGAGGTCATGTTCTGGGGTCTGTTGGAGGTTGTAGGTCATGTTCTGGGGTCTGTTGGAGGTTAGAGGTCATGTTCTGGGGTCTGTTGGAGGTTTTAGGTCATGTTCTGGGGTCTGTTGGAAGTTAGAGGTCATGTTCTGGGGTCTGTTGGAGGTTAGAGGTCATGTTCTGGGGTCTGTTGGAGGTTAGAGGTCCTGTTCTGAGGTCTGTTGGAGGTTGTAGGTCCTGTTCTGGGGTCTTTTGGAGGTTAGAGGTCATGTTCTGGGGTCTGTTGGAGGTTAGAGGTCCTGTTCTGCGGTCTGTTGGAGGTTGTAGGTCATGTTCTGGGGTCTGTTGGAGGTTGTAGGTCGTGTTCTGAGGTCTGTTGGAGGTTGTAGGTCCTGTTCTGGGGTCTGTTGGAGGTTGTAGGTCCTGTTCTGAGGTCTGTTGGAGGTTAGAGGTCATGTTCTGGGGTCTGTTGGAGGTTAGAGGTCATGTTCTGGGGTCTGTTGGAGGTTAGAGGTCGTGTTCTGGGGTCTGCTGGAAGTTAGAGGTCGTGTTCTGGGGTCTGTTGGAAGTTAGAGGTCATGTTCTGGGGTCTGTTGGAGGTTGTAGGTCATGTTCTGGGGTCTGTTGCAGGTTAGAGGTCATGTTCTGGGGTCTGTTGGAGGTTTTAGGTCATGTTCTGGGGTCTGTTGAAAGTTAGAGGTCATGTTCTGGGGTCTGTTGGAGGTTAGAGGTCATGTTCTGGGGTCTGTTGGAGGTTAGAGGTCATGTCTGTTGGAGGTTAGAGGTCATGTTTTGGGGTCTGTTGGAGGTTAGAGGTCATGTTCTGGGGTCTGTTGGAGGTTAGAGGTCATGTTCTGGGGTCTGTTGGAGGTTGTACTTACAGAGTGAAACAGGCCTGTTGTTCCTCTGGAGCTTTCCATGACAAATTGTGGTGAAATTTGCTGTCACCATTTGTAATCAAATAAAAATTAAAACGGCAGTGTCTTTTCTCAGCTCCTCTGAGTTTTGTAGCAGAATAAAAGTGATTAATATCACCATATTGGTTAACATGGTCCCCACATCATTAGTCAAACCTAACACAATTTGATTCATTAATTAAGTCATTTACATTTTGTTGTAATTTAACTCAACTTACTCTATACCATTTGTATGCTGAAACATACCGGTTCTGTTGTCCTGGTGATATTAAATACTTAACAGTTCAGTCCAGTCAAGAGTCGTACTGAAAAATGGGTATTTATTTATTTCCATTTCGGTTACAGTGGTGCCTCCGGGGCTCCTGTTCACACTGTGGGTTCCAGCCATCCTTTTTCTTCCTTAATCTGGACGGGGCGCGGGGGCAGCAGTCTGAGCAGGGACTACCAGACTTCCTTCACCCCAGACACTTCCTCCAGCTCCACCTGGTCTCCCAGGCATTCCCAGCCCCAGAGACAGAGTCCCTCCAGTGTGTCCTGGGTCTTCCCCGAGGAGAACAGATGCCCTCCCCTCAGCTGCTCCTCTCCACGTGGAGGAGCAGCGGCTCTACTCTGAGCTCCTCCCCCTTTTTCTAAGGCAGCGCCCGGTCACTCTGCAGAGGAAACTCATTTGTGCCATTTGTATCTCGATCTGGTCCTTTCGGTCGTTCCCCAGAGTCAGGACCATAGGTGAGGGGAAGAACGTGACTGAGGTAAATCCAGAGCTTTGCCTTTGGGCTCAGCTCTTCACCACAATGATCCGATACAGCGACTGTGTGTGTGTGTGTGTGTGTGTGTGTGTGTGGTCCGATACAGCGACCGCATCAATGCCGATGCTGCACCGATCCACCTGTCAACCTCACGCTCCATCCTCCCCTCACTGAGAACAAGACCCCGAGATACTTGAACGCCTCCACGTGAGGCAGGGACTCCCCACCACTCGAAGAGGGCAGGATGGGTTCCTCAAATTAAAAAATGGATCTCCTGAGTTCCACATGAATCAGTGAGCAGACCGTACCCGGGTTTACGGAGGACAGGGCTGTTTGTGACTCTGGGAACACATGGGGCCAAAATAAGGTCAGTTCAAAGAGATCAGGTTGAATGAGCAAATCACCAAACCAAAAACAGAAATCTCCTGTGTAATTCTGCATAAAAACGTCTAACCCTGTAGTAGGGGTGGGCGATATCTCGATATTTAAAATATATCGAGATATTTTTGAAACTCGATATGAATTCTGACATATCGATATATCGCTATAATGCTTATGTTTACTTCTGGTTTCGCCGCTTCGCTTGTTTCGCCTTCTCTGTGCCGCGCTCGCCTCCGCCTCCTGCTTTTGTCCCCCGAGCTCCTCCGCGGAGCCCGGACCTGGCCGCGGACTAAACCAGGACTAGAACTAAACCAGGACTAAATGCGGCCGCAAAGCCCGGGGCTCGGCCGCGGACTAAACCAGGACTAGGACCAGGGCTCTGCAGTGCGCCCATTTCACTTGCATTTGCGAGCAAATATTTCGTCGTGCGAACGTGGAAAACCAAACAGGCGCATCTGTGCGAGTGTTTCTGCAGCCACAATAAGGAGCTGCGCACAGACGTAACGTGACGAGTTAAACTTTCTAAATGCACGTTTCCCAGCGCTAGCGCAACCACGTGACACCTCCGACCGCGCACGAGCCCAGCACACGAGCTCCGCGTGTGCGCAGATATCGCGAACAAACTCCGCTTCAAAACACACCCACGCCCCCTTAAACGAGGAGCCCCGCAGCAGGACCCACACCTGCCCCACCACTCACAGACACTCGCGTGCCGCTGGACAAAGCGAGAGCTTTGGCTTTTGTCTTGGTCTTGTCTCGGACTCGAGCGCATTTGGACTCGGTCTTGTCATGAACTCAAGGTCTGAATACTGAGTGCGGTCATTTTTCATTAATGCCGCTGCTGTTGCCAATAAACTCATCCCGGTGTGCGGGAGTGCGAGGCGTGCGGGAGTCTTGTGAGTCTTGTGAGGAGCGCGGGGCTTCTCTCTGCAGCCTGTGCCAAATGCCAAATAAATCCGTTTGTCACAATGTGCGTTTGATTTGGTAAATGTGCAGAGACTAAATACCACTTTAAAACAAGAGAATGTAACTCCAGTTTGGAATTTGAAAATAGAGGTTTAAAAATCCTGCACACTTTATTCACTTTGAAGCAGTTTTGTGTCAGTGGAAGTTCTCTTAAAGAAGAGGTTCTTAAACTGTGGGTGAGGGTCCAAAAAGGGGTGTCAAGAGTGTTTAAGTGCAGTACTAAATGAATATTAATCAGATAAAATTTGTTTTTTTGTTTTTGCAGTAGTTTGGGGGGGCTGTATTTTTTCCTGTAAAGATATCGAGATATATATCGTATATCGAGATATAGCAAAATATATCGAGATATATTTTTTGGTCCATATCGCCCAGCCCTACCCTGTAGTTTAGATCTGTTAGATCTAGATGTTCTGAAATGTGATTCTTGCATTTGTCTGTTCAGATTTCACTCTTTTTGTTGACTATTTAAAATATGAACTTATTGGGGTGGGGGTAAACTTCAACTTACTCCTTTTGAGCACCAGAAATGATCCCAAACTTGTACATCAGAGGTGTCGAACTCATTTTGGTCCGGGGGCCGTATACAACCTACTTTGATCCCAAAGGGGCCGGATTGGAAAACTCCATTCTCTGTTCAAGTTATTGTATTTTTCGCCATGTTGTGTCTCATAGTGCTTTTATATTCCTCCTTTATATTTATATTCCTTGAGCACCGCCACTTGTTGCAAACACACCAAGCGTACAGGTTTCCCATTCACCTCCGTGAAAAAGAAGAATTAGTAAATTTTTCTTGGAAAATCCTGCACTCAGCTCCACTTTTCTTATTTTTGACACTTTGCTGATGAGGGCGTCATGGTCACAGTCAAAACGATCGTCCTTTAAGAGCGTATGGAAAGAGGCGAGTCTTCATTTGTGCTGCTCTGGTGGGAGGCGGCCACGCACAGAAGCACTGGAGATGCTGCTATGCTAAGCGGCGTAGAAAATTACCAGAAAAATCAGAAAATTTTACATATTTTAAGAGAAAATCAGCCGAGGGCCAGATTAAAGGTCTTGGAGGGCCAGATCTGGCCCCCGGGCCGCATGTTTGACACCTGTGTTGTACATGAACACATGCTTATGTCTGTAATGTACCTGCTCAAACAAGAATAACGATAAAAAAAGGTTCATAAACGGTGTGAATCTTTGCCCAGATTTATAAGAGATCAAATATTGCATTGTACTTTTTCTCATGTGGACTTTGTGACAGTCCTAAACTCCACTCTGATGTCTGCATGGCACTTCTACCTGTTTACTGCTCTGTGTGCCCGCGGTCAGCGTGCGTGCCCGCGGCCAGTGTGCGTGCCTGCGGTCAGTGTGTGTGCCCGCGGTCTGCCGTGCATACCAGCTCGCGGTAAAGGCAAGGTTGTTTAGATGAAAATGTGGTGAGATTAGTGAGGCCTGCCCGTGTGCCCGCTGCCCGCCGCTCCGTGTGATTTATGAGCGCCACCGTATCAGTGGACGACGCATGAATAAAGCATGTGCCCGATGAGAGCAGTTAAACGGAGCGGAGAGGGGCCCCGGTGCCACGTTCTCCGACAGGAAGCCCCAAACTCCGGCTCCGCGGTGGGCAGTGAGCTGAGGAGGCGTTTCTGTTGCACCGCAGGATGTGAGCTGTAGGGGGCAGATGTGCTGTTATTTTCTGTTGTTGAAACCCAAAAAAGATAACACTTTCAGCTTTCTGTTTGCAGCATTTTCAGGAGTTTTCACATGAAATTATATTTTTAAATTATTTATTTCTATGGCAACGGCCCTCATTTTTCAAATTATCATATCAATTTCTAAAGGAGCATTTTAATTTCTTTTAATTTGGTCATTTGAGTCCAGTTAAGTCCTGATGTAGACTTGATCTGGTCCTTTTATAGTTCAGTTTAATCCTGGCCTAGACCAGGTTTCGCTCAGTGTTTAGTTGGAGCTGTGCAGTTTCAATGACTTGATAATTAATTTTCAATTGTGATTATGATACTAGACTGATTGCAAACTGATTGCAAAAGAGTCATTGAGATTTCAAAATAATATATATGTTGTTTTTTTTTCATAACTGAGCATCCCAAGTCCCAATTTTGATCTGGTTTGCGTGAAAATTTAAAGTTTCCTGTTGCTGTTTTCTGTTCTAAAGTGGTTTCCTCATCACAAACTGACCTGGAGTTGTGTTTTTTTTTTCATTCCCACATGTTTAACACACAAACTTGCACATTTAGCACAAGTTCTTCTCTCAAACAGAAAACACCCTGTTCCACCTTGTGATGTCATGTGGTGATACAGGAAGTGCTCCACTGTGTTTTTAAACTCCACACGCCTTCACTAGAATCATTTCAGTCCTGGAGTTGCTGATCTCCACAGAACTAAAGGTAAAAGGAGCTGTTCACTTGGAAACTACCACTTCATGACATCACAAGGTGGAACAGAGTGTTTGGAGCTTTGACACTTTGACTTGTATTCAGAGTATATTCGGACTTATATTTGAACTTATATTCGGACTTATATTTGAACTTATATTCGGACTTATATTTGAATTTATGTTCAGACTTATGTTCGGACTTACATTCAGACTTATATTTGGACTTACATTCGGACTTATATTCGGACTTACATTCGGACTTATATTCAGACTTATATTCGGACTCATTCATACTTATATTCAGACTTATATTCAGACTTGAATTCAGACTTATATTTGGACTTATATTCAGACTTGTATTCAGACTTATATTCAGACTTATATTCAGACTTGTATTCAGACTTATATTCAGACATATTCAGACTTACTGTATATTCGGACTTATATTCGGACTTATATTTGAATTTATGTTTGGACTTATATTCGGACTTACATTTGGACTTATATTCGGACTTACATTCGGACTTATATTCAGACTTATTTTTGGACTCATATTCAGATTTATTTTTGGACTATATTCAGACTTGTATTCAGACTTATATTCAGACTTATATTCAGACTTATATTCATACATATTCAGACTTACTGTATATTCAGACTTATATTCAGACTTACGTTCGGTCTTATATTCAGACTTACATTTGGACTTATATTCAGACTTATATTCGGACTCATATTCAGACTTATATTCAGACTTGAATTCAGACTTATATTCAGACTCATATTCAGACTTATATTCAGACTTGAATTCAAACTTATATTCAGACTTGTATTCAGACTTATATTCGGACTCATATTCAGACTTGTATTCAGACTTATATTCAGACATATTCAGACTTACTGTATATTCAGACTTATATTCAGACTTACATTTGGACTTATATTCAGACTTATATTCGGACTCATTCATACTTATATTCAGACTTATATTCAGACTTGAATTCAGACTTATATTTGGACTTATATTCAGACTTGTATTCAGACTTATATTCAGACTTATATTCAGACTTATATTCAGACTTATATTCAGACTTACGTTCGGTCTTATATTCAGACTTACATTTGGACTTATATTCAGACTTATATTCAGACTTGAATTCAAACTTATATTCAGACTTGAATTCAGACTTATATTCAGACTCATATTCAGACTTATATTCAGACTTGAATTCAAACTTATATTCAGACTTGAATTCAGACTTATATTCAGACTCATATTCAGACTTATATTCAGACTTGAATTCAAACTTATATTCAGACTTGTATTCAGACTTATATTCGGACTCATATTCAGACTTGTATTCAGACTTATATTCAGACATATTCAGACTTACTGTATATTCAGACTTATATTCAGACTTACATTTGGACTTATATTCAGACTTATATTCGGACTCATTCATACTTATATTCAGACTTATATTCAGACTTGAATTCAGACTTATATTCAGACTTATATTCAGACTTGAATTCAGACTTATATTCGGACTTATATTCAGACTTGTATTCAGACTTATATTCAGACTTATATTCAGACATATTCAGACTTATATTCAGACTTGTATTCAGACTTATATTCATGCATATTCAGACTTACTGTATATTCAGACTTATATTCAGACTTACTGTATATTCGGACTTATATTCAGACTTACTGTATATTCGGACTTATATTCAGACTTACTGTATATTCAGACTTATCTTCAGATTCATATTGGGCCTTATATTGCTCTGTGTTTGGCCTCTGACTGAGATGAGGGAGTGTGAGATAAAACACACTGCAGCCCTGTTCCACTGACAGTAGGTATTGCACATTAAGCGGGGAAAGGCTAATTAATGAGACGACTCGTTAGTGCACTAAATAATGAGGACTGAATCTGTAAACTGACCCTATGTACATTAATGCACAGTTTATTTTCAATTTAAAGATCATTTGAAGAGACAATACATATTTTAGATCTTGTGAAGGTTTTCCAGAAGACGGGCGATGGTGCGAGGCGCCGTGGTGCTATGGCGACTGGCTCCATCACCGCGGAAACAGACAACTGCTCAATATTAAAATGTTCTGCATACTAATCTGTGAACATGGCACTTCTGCTGTCTGTCCATACTCACACACGCACACATGTACACACAGTTTAAATGTCCTATATCACACTTCCTCCTCACAAACAGGCCTGGAGTTGTGCTTTGTATTAGTCACATGTGTTTGAGTAACTCTGCATTATTATTATTATTATTATTATTATTATTATTATTATTATTATTATTATTATTATTATTATTATTATTATTATTATTATTATTATTATTATTAGCTCAAAAGGCTCTGTTCTTTCCTACTTTCTCTTCTGTATTTTGCTTTTAATTTTATGATGCAAAAAATCAAAAACAGACTTTGACCAAAATGGAAGAGCGTTTTCACTGTAGTGTTTGAGTGGCTCTGGTCTGATTCTGGTGAGGACGTCTCCTCGTCCATGAACCGCCCGTCTCTCTCTCATTCCTTTATCTCGCTCCTCTTTCTCATTCCTCTATCTTGTTTCTCTCTCCTCTCTTTCATTCCTCTATCTTGTTTCTCTCTCTCTCTCCAATCTTTCATTCCTCTATCTTGTTTCTCTCTCTCTCTCCAATCTTTCAATCCTCTATCTTGTTTCTCTCTCTTTCTCTCCTCTCTTTCTTTCTTTCCTTCTTCTCTGAAGTGATGTTTATGTGAAAGAATAGATCTCGCTCACTTCTCTCTTTCACTCCTCTCTCTTTCTCTCTTTTATTCCTCTCTTTCACTCCTCTCTTTCCACTTTCTCTCCTGTCTCTTTCCTTCCTCTCTGAAGTGACGTTTATATAAAGGACCAGATCTCTCTCGTTCCTTTCTTTCCCTCCTCTCTTATTTCCCTCTCTCTCCTCTCTCGTTTCTCTCTTTCACTCCTCTCTCATTCCTCTCTCTCCTCTCTCATTTCTCTTTCACTCCTCTCTCGTTTCTCTCTTTTGTTCGTCTCTGAAGTGACGTTTATATGAAGAACCAGATCTCTCTCGTTCCTCTTTCCCTCCTCTCTCTTTCCCTCTCTCTCCTGTCTCTTTTCTCTCTTTCACTCCTCTCTCGTTCCTCTCTCTCCTCTCTCATTTCTCTCTTTCACTCCTCTCGTTCCTCTCTCTTTCCTCTCGTTTCTCTCTTGCACTCCTCTCTCATTCCTCTCTCTTTCCTCTCGTTTCTGTCTTTCACTCCTCTCCCTCCTCTTTCGTTCCTCTCTGAAGTGACCTTTATATGAAGGACCAGATCTCGCTCTCTTCTCTCTTTCCCTTTCTCTCCTCTCTCGTTTCTCTCTTTCGTTCGTCTCTGAAGTGACGTTTATGTGAAGGAACAGTTCTCTCTTTCTCTCCCTCCTCTTTCGTTCGTCTCTGGAGTGACGTTTATGAGAAGGAACAGACTCAGAAGAGAGCAGTTTCATGCTGTTTTTACTTGTTGTCATGGAGACAGACTGTTAAACTCTGAGCCAAAACTACATTTAGGATAAAAAGCCTTGTAATGTTGATGCTTTTGTTTATTTGTGTCTTCGTCTGTAGTTTCTCTGCAGCTTCATAAGTGCTTTCACGCTCAGGTCACGTCGAATTATAAGATTCCATCTTTTTATTGAAATTGACGGATTCATTTGCTCTATGAGTACTTCTGTGCACTTTAATCACCATTCAGATTGGCCTTTTTTTGACTACAGGATCAAGAATAAACACTTCCCCCAATACTTTGCGCTGACGTCATGCTGGGGGTGTTCTATATGCATGTCTATGGTGGAATGTTCAGAGGTTACCATGGTGAAACGATGCACACATTAGCAGCCATTGTCAAAAAACGTTTTAAGATCATCTGAAAAGTCCCAAAGTGATTTAAAGAGCACATTTCCCTGAGGGTGTGCGACTGTTCCTGGTCCTGTTCAGGAGTTTGATTTTACACCAAAAGGTGAGAGGGACTCAGTGTAAAGCTGTTGGCTCCTGCATGTAAGCGCTTTGTGCTGCATTTTTATGGATGAAAAGCACTATTAAAAAGTCTGATTGGTCAATGTAGCTTGTGACTGTAATGTTATTTGAGAGTCCTGAAGAAAACAGAAGGAACTTGTTCAGATTCTACAATTACAATAAAAAATGTATTTCCTGATGTGGATCTGAGCTCAGATTTGTGCAGGTGAATGTGACTCGTCTCCAGGACCAGAACATTAGTGCTGCTTAGTCGTTTCACTGATGCTCGTTGCTGTTTCCTTTAAGTTTTCGTCTTTCTTCCCTTGATCGTTGTGGGTAAATTCTTTATGAAGAATGTTTCTCCTTTGTGGAACTTGTTGGTTGAAGATTTGGTGATGGGGCAGATTTATGAAGCTGCTGGAGACATTTACACACATATTTACACACACATTTACACACACATTTACACACATATTTACACACACATTTACACACATATTTACACACACATTTACACACATATTTACACACACATTTACACACATTTACACACACACATTTACACACATATTTACACACACATTTACACACACATTTACACACATATTTACACAGAAAAAAACATTCACAGAAGCTCCACAGTCCTACAGGGTCACTTCAGACTGTGGGAAAAAGCTCTGTCTCCCAGAGTTCAGATGGGTGTGATTGACAGGTGGATTAGCCAATCAGGGATGCACATGGGTCTTCTGTACCAAAGCAAATATGTCTGCTCACAAAGAAACAAGAAAGACAGAGACATCCCAGGGGACTGGGAAACATGGCGTCTTTCTGCAGAATCAGTGGGTGTGATGAGTGTTTCTGTTGATGTGTATCAGCACTACAGGCTCCTACTGAGACCTCAGGGAAGAAACTTCTGTGGTTAAGAGTTGAAAATGACTGAATCCACTAAACTACACCACACACATGGGTGGCCAGACTTTCAAAATCAAAAACTGGGACATCTCTGGTTGGGTGGTTGATAATAATAAAATTGTGAAACAAGTGCAGAATTCAGGAAAACTGTTCTGACTTATTCAGGAATAACCTGTGAGTCAGTATAGTCACATTTTCTTTGTGTTTTGGTCATTTTTAAGCAGATTTTCTGTATTTTACCCAAACAAATGACAGTTTCTGTCCCTCTCTCTGGTCAAAAATAGAGACACTGGGACATTTCTTGTATAAAACTGGGACAAATCAGTGGTTTTGAATAAATGTGCAGGGACAGGGACACAGGGCTCAGGACTGGTCTGGTCGCCCTCTACACTTCACTACACCAGCGTCAGGATCCTGTGCAGAGCCGACGTCTATTCTGTGGTTCAGACTTCAGCCTGAACCATATCGGGCAAAATGCCAAATTGTGAATTTTCAGATGTGACATTGTGATGACATTAGAGGCTTGTTTAAATAATGGATTTTGAAGTTCACATTTTAAACACGACCAATGACAAAAACTTCAGTCTGAACTGACAAACTAAAACAAGAATCACATTTCAGGACTCGCTTGTGCAGATCTAAACTACAGGATGAAAGGAGATTTAGTTGTTTGTATTTTAGGAGTAAATAATGATTTTTATTTGATTCTGATGAAGTTTGTAGCTGTGTCTGTGAGGAGAGGGGGAGCAGGAGGAGCAGGGGGACAGGGGGATGTGTGCTCTGTTTCTAATGAGGCCTGACTCTTAACGATTCTCACCCGCCGCCTGCCCGCCGCTCGCCTGCCAGCGCCTGCCGGCACCAGAGGTGGCCCTGCTCATCTTCTGTGTGCGTGGCTACACCTGTACCCTTTAGATCAGTGCAAATTAGACTGCGGCGGAATCCTTCAGTGGTCATTACAAACAGACGAGTGGATGGATGGAGCCTCATAAAAATTGTATAGAAGCTCCAGTCGAATGTGGAGCAGCAGTGGGCAGACTGTCAAAGGCAGCAGCTCTGAGTCCCTCGTCTGATTGGGCATTCTCTGACCGCTCCAGGCACAAAACTCAAACCAAATGATGTTATCTGGTGTGGGTTGTTAACTTGTGAATGATCGGGAGAGGCTCTGCTCTGGCCCGGCTCCATGATGGGAGCTGGCTCCTGACCGCGGCGGCTGTCACTCTGCCGCTGGTCATCCCGGGGACAGGGGCCTAATTGCGGAGCACTTGAATCAGTCAGTCAGTGAAAGCAGATGGATTTAATCATGTAGATGTGTGGGGGGTGTGGAGGGACATAAATGTCAGCGTGTGTGTGAAACATGGTGCTGTGTTGGTGAGCTCCTTATCCTTATATGCACCACGTGCACTCTGTCAGCCCGTGCTGCAGATCCATCACAGACGCAGAGATGCTCCTTCAGCAGTTTGTCGGCTAGAGCGTCGCCGCGGAGACGAGGCGTTTTGTAGTTTGTGTAATCAAAAGGACGAGGAACTGGAGAAAAACTCATTTAGGGCAGATCCCGTCTCGGGGAAGTGCTTTGTGTGCGCACAGTGAACACACTGATGTGAAGGAGCAACACAGGCTCAGTGAATAAGAGGAGCCCAGAGCCCCAGAGACGAGCTGTAGTGACAGGGTCTGCCTGTGCTTTGTGCACACAAACGCCACACACACACATACACACACAGCCGGTATGCCCGAGCAAACAAACAGCTACTGGAAATCACACAGTGTCTTTATTTCAGTTCATGAGAGTCACTGCCAACTGCAAACTGCTGTAAAGTATTTAACGTGTCCAGACGTCCCTATTGAGCCCTGTGTCCTCTGTCCCAGCAGATTTATACAAAACCACTGATTTGTCCCAGATTTATACAAGAAATGTCCCAGTGTCCCTATTTTTGACCAGTCTGACCCTGCCACCAGTAATGAGGCAGAAACTGTTATTTGTTTGGGTAAAATACAGAAAAGCTGCTTAAAAACGACCCAAACACAAACATGTACTGACTCATGTTTGTCATGAATGGGCCGAGTGCAGAACAGTTTTACTCGTTTCACAATTTTAATCTTACCAACCACCACAAATCAGGGATGTCCCAGTTTTTCGAAAATCTGGTCCCTCTAATTTAAGGTTAAAGTTCAGGTGAACACTTCTCACACACGGCTGTAAAACACACTAAAGACGATCAGTGACTGATTCCCCTTTGCACAGACCTCATTGTGTTCGTGTGTTGTGTCGCGTCCTGTAGTGTGTATGTTGTTTTTCATGTGGTGGTGGAGGTGCTAGTGTGACCCGTGATGTGGCTGCTTTACATGTGCAGTATTAGCACAGCATTAGTATTAGCATGGCCATAATGCTGCTGCTAATGAGCTGTGCTAACGGCTTGTTGTAGGCGCCGTGATGAGGCTCTTGTGTTGTTTGGAGGGCTCTTGACTTAATCCAGCCCCACTGTGTGTGCAGAGGTGACAGGACTGTGACAGCCAGCCTCGGCCATCTTATAAGAATAAATAATGTTTGGTTTTGTCATTTAAGACGTATGGAGGCGTTTGCTTTGTTAGTCTGTGTTTTATAACCTGGAATGTGTCTATAAAGTGTCTTAATGTGTTTGTGTGGGGCAGTTTCACTTTTATTTGCTCTTTTCACCACAGTGAAGCGTTTCTGAAAGACTCAGCAACCAACATTACACGTCACGTCATTGTTAGGAGGAAACAGAAGAGTCCGGTCCAAATGTGTGGACTTTTAATATGGAAGTAAAGTTCAATCGACCATTTTTGTGTGTTTTGGAAAAGACAAACTCAGCATAAAGAGTTACAGGACCAGGCTCAAAGGTTCACAGCAAAAGGCCTGGCCAAAATGTGAGATCTAAACATTTAAATCTGCCAGAAAATGACTTAAAGCAGTGAAATAATCTGTCCATGCAGCAAGATCATTTTACTGGACAAGTTCTGCTGTAAGTGTGAAAGTGGTGTGTGCATGAGTGGTGGTGGTCGGAGGGGCCGATGGCGCCTGTTGGCAGCTGCGCTTCTGTCAGTCTGCCCCAGGGCAGTTGTGGCTACAACAGCAGCACCACTACCGGGTGTGGAGTGAATGAAGAACGCTCTGGTAATAATGCTATGGAAAATGTCTTTGGGGACATGTGTCTGAAATAAAGTTACCTTACCTAAAATAAACGACCTCTAGACGAGAATGAAGCATCTCAGAATGAGTCAGGAGAATAAATCTGAAAACAACAGGAAAAACCTGACAGAAGTTTGAAAATCTAAGCCAGATCAGAGAAATATGCAGTGTTCTGTTTATGTAAAACTGACCCCTGTGAGGTTTAAGTCATGTTCCCCATGTGAGGGAGCTGTAGACCACGCCCTCTCTGTGTGGAGGAGCTGTAGACCACGCCCTCTCTGTGTGCTGTAGACCACGCCCTCTCTGTGTGGAGGAGCTGTAGACCACGCCCTCTCTGTGTGCTGTAGACCACGCCCTCTCTGTGTGCTGTAGACCACGCCCTCTCTGTGTGGAGGAGCTGTAGACCACGCCCTCTCTGTGTGGAGGAGCTGTAGACCACGCCCTCTGTGTGTGCTGTAGACCACGCCCTCTCTGATCAGGTGTTTACTTTCATGTACATCCTTCTTCTTCCTCTGCTTTATCCGGCTGGGTCGTGGGGGCAGCTGTTCACTGCCCAGTCCTCTGCACCTGACCCCCCCATGGACCCCTCTGTGAGTGGAGCCCACATGGACGTCATGGTCCTTGATGTTAGTTCTCAGGGTGCTGCATGTTTTGATGGAGGAAACGCATCCAGACACGGGGAGAACATGCAAACTCCACACAGAAAGCCATTGTGCCGCACATCATTTACATTCTTAGTAAAGTGAGTTGCCGTGTTAGTGTTCCCTGTTTCCCTTCTCTTTTTCCTTTGAGCTGACTGGTGCAGGCAGGTGCGCCCTGACACCCTGATTTGGACTCTGCCAAGTGCTGCTCAGGGGGAGGTTTAACTGCAGAAATGGTTTTAACGAACTATCCATACATGAAATAATATTTAAAGCAGATCATTTTAAACGAACAATGTGCAAGATTCCTTTAGGAAATGTAAGTAGTTGTAAATAGTGCAATAACAGATTGAGTCATTTTTGTAGGTTTTAAACGTACCTGTGCCTGGTTTAGTGGTTTAGGCCCTGATATAGAAGGGTTTGTGTGTCACTGTTGGTGTGGCCTGTTGTCTGTCCTGAGGAGACGCTGTCACTTCTGCTAATGCTGTGGCCAATAAAACAGAGGTGTTTTTTTTTGACCCCTCGGATGCTGCGGTTTTCCTGGGCGAGTAAGAGCCCAAGTCACATCGACAGTCTCACCTCGTCACAAACAGAGCGGGAGTCGTGTTTGTTTCATTCACACCTTTTTGAGGAACTCTTTATTATTCGTCTGTTACATCTGCAAAGCTCCAAACGCTCTCCAGGACTGAAATGAGCCAAATGATTCCAGTGAAGGTGTGTGGAGTTTAGAGTGTTTTCAGTTTGAGTGAAGAGCTCACGCTAAATGTGCAGGTTTGTGTGTTAAACATGTGTGAATGAAATAAAACACAACTGCAGGTGTTTGTGACGAGGAAACGGCATTAGAACAGAGAGAACAGTGTCGTCTGGACCTTCTCCACGCGGTCCTCACATGTGGCAGTAGTGTGAGTGTTTCCCGGTGTGTGCTCTGTTCGGGAAATCGAGTGTGTGACATCAGCGGCTCATTATTTTCTTCTCCACAGATCAGCGCCTGTCGTCCCCGCGCTCACTGCACAGCGCCTCCTGTCTCCTCCTCAGACACAGCGCAGGAGGACATTAGGTGAGTTTAAGTCTCGTGCTGAGATAATGGTCTGTCACGCTCTCTTCTGCCCGTGCACCCTCCCGTCTGGAGACACCCGCTGCACTAATGTGACGTGGATGTGTCCTGGTGTTTAGCGCCCGCTGGAGAATGTGTGTAAGAAGAGTCTCAAACCTACAGCCTCACAAGCACAAAGAAGTCACATTACTGCAGATGAGACTGAGACAAACTTTACTGATCCACAGGGAAATGATTTGGACACAGGAGCTCACACATCACCATAGAATATTATCTAAATCTGTTGCAGGTTTCACTCAGATGGGGCAGGAAGTGTTTTGCTCCACAGCACAATGGGTGACTGCGACTACGCAAACATTTGAGTACTGCTATTGTGAAAAAATAAGTCTGAATATAGATTATGACCTGTACGATGTGGAGAAGTCAGACTTTTCATACAGTTTGGAGGATTTTCCCGGCGTTGAGGCGATGGACATAATGATCTGGTGCTGCAGACCTCGTGTTACACTGAGCCAAATGAAAGACTTTAAAAACCTGGAGTATTTAGAATTAAACTCAGCCGCTGCACCAGGAGAACCTAAAATAATGATTAAAAAAGGAATAAAACGCCAAATTACAGCAGTAAGATCATAACATTAGCGCCACATAAATTTGGATCTATAATGCAGCAGATTAACCGTCACTTATGACGCTCTTCTTTCTAAATTATTGTCCCAAAAAACCTTTAATATAAATATGAATAAATAAATGACACAATCCTTCCCTGTTCCAAAGTCTCTGCAAACTCGAGCATTGTCTGTTTCTGCACCTCCTGTTTTTAGCCCGAGTTTGTCGTCTTTTCTCTGTAAGTTTTTTTAAACTAACTCTTGTGACAAGGCACTTTTGGAACACGAAAAAATCGTTTGTGTTTCTCCCGATTCGAGCGGCTGCAGCGACCACAGACGCACAGAGCTTAGGTGTTTTGGCACAAAGTCAGTGGAGTAAACGGGGTTCTGTGTCTTTACTTCTGACACCATCTGCTTTTAGTAACATCGACTTGACGTCTGAAACCAGCGATTAATCTAAATGAGCTGTTCCACAGATACTGGAAGGGCTAATAGGCTCTATTCATGTTCACGTCACAAACAGGAAGACGTTTGGAAACATGTGATGACAACTTCCTTTGGGCTCAGGAAAAATGAGAACATGGCCCAGTTTTCTTCATCCACACTGCAAATTTCTCTGATCTGGTTCATTTAGTCGCCTTGTTGCACCTTTAGTCGTTTCTTAGCTCGTGTTTTATTTATTTGATTTGTATTTTTATATCATTGTTATCTAAACTAAACTTTAACATCAGTTTTGGTAAGAAATTCTCAACATGAAAGTTAAACTAAAGGTCTTGCTTGAACATCATTTGTATGAGTGGACTGTTCTGGCGCCGCACAGTGGGGGGCATCGCCGGCGGATGGAGGGGGCTTCTCGGTCTGTGGGAAACGCTGATATGGCCTCGTCTGCCATTGATCATTCATTTAACGCAGCGTTTGTTGACTCATTTGTTCACTGTGAGCTCGACTGTTCATATCTATAACGTCTGTAACAGGTCACCTACGTCCATTTATCTAAACCGTCTGTGGTAATACCCCAGATTAAATATACGCTAATGTGCGGCTTTGACATTTTATTGGATTTTTGATCAGATCGTTAATATTTTAAAGATTTGCCAAATTGGAATAACTGGTGTGTCAGAAACAGAATGACTTCTGTCCTTCCTCAGGGGAAGAACAGAAGAAATGGAGTTATGAAAAATCAAGTTAAGAAAAGTCCAATTAAATATCAGAATCACAGTAATAATGATCTTATCACCTAAAATCATACTTACATTATAACAACATAAAGGAACATATTTGCATCATGTTGGTAACTACAAAACACTGTCAAATAAAAAGTGGATTAACTTGTGTTGTAATTTCAAACCGGGGCGTGTTTCTGCAGGTTTATGGCTCATTCGATTTACTTCTGCCCATTTTAAAACTCTTTGAAAACTCTTTCAAAGGCATGTTTTAGCTAGTTCCTGTTGGATTAATAAAACATCTGCTGATTATTGTTACCAGGATATTAAAAACTAAAATAATATCCATTTCCCTGTGCCTCACTTTGTGTTTTTAAAAGTTTCAGAGCTTCTCAGACTCAGAACTGGGGGTAACTGTAGTGACTGACATCAGGATGAGATGAACAAAAGCAATTTTCCACTCAACAGAGGAAGTTTGAGTGTTATGTTTGGTGTGACGCCTCTTTTGGGCCGGACGGTTTTAGGCGGAGACTTTATTGATCCACAGGGAAATGACTTGGACACAGCAGCTCACACTTCACATTATCTTAAAATAACGGAGTAAAAAGTATAAATGAAACGTGTAATAAATTAGAGGTGTTTGAGAGCGCACTTTTTCTGACAGGTATTACAATTCTTATTGGATTTGTATGTTTATGGGCCTTTTGAAGAAATTTAAGAGCATTTAACACCCGAGAGAAGACTGAAACTGAGAATAATACAGTACTCAGATGCATTTCAGAACCGGTTTGTCTTTGTGATTTGCTCGTCGTGAACATTCAGATTCTGATTTGGATTTGATTGTGATTAATGCTGCAGCCTCATTACTTCTTTACACTTGAATATAAAAAGGAAGAGGTTAAATCAGGCTTCCTGTTCGTTTTAGAGTTGATTTTAAGATTTAATTGTTTGTTTTTAAAGCTCTGAATGTTCTGGCCCCACGGTTTGACTCAGAGCCCAACCCAGCTCCAGTCTGTGGGGCCTAAGACCAGACTTAAACCCAGGGACAGGACCTTCTCTGTGACCGGCCCTGAGATCTGGAACGTTCTTGCTCTTATTTGATTTGATTCATGTTATTGTCTTAACGAGGACTAGTGGAGTTAAGTAGAGGTTTATTTTACATTTCTCTTGCATATGTTGGGTATTTGTGTTGTGCAGCACATTGGAAACTGTTTTCTTTATGAAATGTGCTGTAGAAAATAAAGTGGATTGGATTGTAGGGTTGGGCAGTATCCAAATTTTGATAGTGTTAAAACTTCTCAGCATTTTACCGGGGTATACGGTACCACTGTGACTAATTAAGAATTATTTTATAGCTGCACCTAAACCATTCACAGCTCCAGCAGGACGTACAGTATGTGCTCTGTGTTTCTCAATGGGAAATCCGATCAAACTGGACTCAGCGCATCAGTCCGACAGCCCAAGAGTTCAGAAATGAGGCAGTGAGGAGAGATCCCGTTAGTCCGAGCGTCACAGTGGAGATACATGGAGGACTTTAACGTGCTGAGGATAAACCGTTGGAGTGTGGCTGGAATTCTCGTTGGTTCAGAGACACAAACACCAGAACAAGAAAATCTACAACGTGTCATTAGCAGCGTATAAATACATACACACCAGAAGAGCCGAGAACCAATGAAAACACAGCCACACATTAATTTGTGCTGAGCAAACAAATTTAGGTCTCAATCAATTCTAATATTATATTAGGTCCTTATGCGCAGCAGATTTTTTAAATGACGGTAATGAAACTGATACCAATGCTACGTTTTGATACCTCGGGATACTGTATACCGCCCAAACCTATTAGACTGAACCTGGACTTTCCAGATGTTTCTCCAGGTTCTAGTCGTTTCTTCTCTCTGACCCTCTGGACTTGTGTTTGGACTGATTCATGTCTGAGGAGGAACCCTTAATCTCTTATTTTCAAGACTTTCAAGTTTTGTCGCCCCTCCTGGTTTCAGCTCCACTGTGGCGTCCGCTCTTCCTTCTCCAGTTCGATGTTCTTCATGGGTGATACTTGGAGGATTGGGCAGAGTCGAGTCGTCATTTTTGGTCTCAATGTAAAAAAAAACAACAACGCCCTGCTCTAGTGTGATGTGCAGCTCCACAGAAGGAGCCCACAGCCTGCTTTAGTCCTGCTTTAGTCCTGCTTTAGTCCTGATTTACTCCTGTTTTAGTCCTGCTTTAGTCCTGATTTAATCCTGCTTTAGTCCTGATTTAGTCCTGATTTACTCCTGTTTTAGTCCTGATTTAATCCTGCTTTAGTCCTGCTTTAGTCCTGATTTAATCCTGCTTTAGTCCTGATTTAGTCCTGATTTACTCCTGTTTTAGTCCCGATTTAGTCCTGATTTACTCCCGCTTTAGTCCCGGTTTAGTCCTGCTTTAGTCCTGCTTTAGTCCTGCTTTAGTCCTGCTTTAGTCCTGATTTACTCCTGCTTTAGTCCTGCTTTAGTCCTGCTTTAGTCCTGCTTTAGTCCTGCTTTAGTCCTGTTTTAGTCCTGTTTTAGTCGTGATTTAGTCCTGCTTTAGTCCTGCTTTAGTCCTGGTTTAGTCCTGGTTTAGTCCTGCTTTAGTCCTGCTTTAGTCCTGCTTTAGTCCTGCTTTAGTCCTGCTTTAGTCATGCTTTGGTCCTGTTTTGGTCCTGTTTTGGTCTTGTTTTAGTCCTGGTTTAGTCCTGCTTTAGTCCTGCTTTGGTCCTGTTTTGGTCCTGTTTTAGTCCTGATTTAGTCCTGCTTTAGTCCTGCTTTAGTCCTGCTTTAGTCCTGGTTTAGTCCTGTTTTAGTCCTGCTTTGGTCCTGTTTTAGTCCTGGTTTAGTCCTGCTTTAGTCCTGCTTTAGTCCTGCTTTAGTCCTGCTTTAGTCCTGTTTTAGTCCTGTTTTAGTCCTGCTTTAGTCCTGCTTTAGTCCTGCTTTAGTCCTGTTTTAGTCCTGTTTTAGTCCTGCTTTAGTCCTGTTTTAGTCGTGATTTAGTCCTGCTTTAGTCCTGTTTTAGTCCTGGTTTAGTCCTGGTTTAGTCCTGATTTACTCCTGCTTTAGTCCTGCTTTAGTCCTGCTTTAGTCCTGGTTTAGTCCTGGTTTAGTCCTGCTTTAGTCGTGCTTTAGTCCTGTTTTAGTCCTGTTTTTGTCATGACCTGTGCTCCTCTCCCCTCCTTCCCTTTTGTATCTGTGTCTGTGTCTGTGTGTGTGTGTGGGCGGAGTCTCCTGGTCCTGATTCAGCTCACCTGCTGGCAATCAAGCTCGGGACTACTTAGCTCCTGTTTCTCCAGTGAGACTCTGCCAGATTGTTATCTACCTACACACGGTGAAACTCTTGGGTCTTCAAGTTTGGATCCTGTCTAGACATTTTTGGACTTAAATGTTTTTTGCTCCTCCAGTGATCCTTGTCATCTCCGGTCTTGCTCCTACCTGTTTCGGCCCTGCTACAGTCCTGCTCTGGTCCTGCTTCAGTCTTGCTCCAGTCCGGTTCCAGTCCAACTCCAGCCCCGCTCCAGTTTGTTCAATAAACCCCTTTTTTCTTGTTGATTCCTTGTGGTCTGTTGTCCGGTTTTTGGGTCCTTCCATTATCGAGCCGTAACAGAACAATCTGGCCAAATGGACCCATCGGACCCAGACCGTGTTCTCCAGGCCCTTGCCTCACAAGGGGTAAAAGTGAGCCAACACGAGCAAATTTTGAATCAAGTGACGGAAAGACTCTGTGAGTTATCTATTAATGTAACTCAACTCACCACAGAGATGACTCGTCTTGCTGCTCAGCTCTCAGCTACGTTCCAATCGTCACCTGCTGGTCAAGTTCAAGCTACTGCGTCTACCCCAGTGCAGCCCTCTTTCCAGTCTCCTACTCCTGCTGCTCGTGAGCCACACATACCAACTCCAGAGTGCTACTCCGGTCATCTTGGATCCTGTGGTCAATTCCTTCTCCAATGCTCCCTGGTGTTCGACCAGCAGCCCCACACCTACTGCACAGATAAGTCTCGCATCGCATTTTTACTTGGTCTACTCACTGGTAGAGCTGCACAATGGGCCACAGCTATCTGGGAATCTGACTCCTCCTTGTGTCAATCATACAAAGATTTCACTGCTGAGATGAGGAAGATATTCGATCACCCTCTTAAGGGCAAAGAGGCAGCTAGACGCCTACTCTCACTCACTCAAGGCTCCTCATCAGTTGCTCAGTATGCCATAGACTTTCGCATTCTTGCTGTTGAGAGTGGTTGGGACGACACCGCTTTACAAAGTGTTTTTATGAGGGGGTTAAATGATAAAGTAAAGGATGAACTAGCTGCACGAGATGAGACTAACAGTCTTGAGGAACTCATTTCCTTGGCCACCCGCCTTGACAATAGACTTAGAGAAAGACGACGGGAGAAAGCACGACAGTACCCACCTCGTTCTTTTGCCTTACCTAGGATAAATTCCCCTACCTCCGTTGCTCAAACTAATCATGCACCTGTGCATTCCAGTTCCCCTGAGCCCTCTACTGGAGAGGAGTCTATGCAGTTGGGCCGGGCTGGGCTAACACCTGCGGAGCGTCAGCGGCGCCAGCAGTCTGGGCTGTGCTTTTACTGCGGGGAGACTGGTCACTTTGTCTATTCCTGCCAGCAGCGACCAAAAGAGAAGGCTCATCAGTAAAGGGAGAGGTTCTGGTGAGCCAAACTTCTTCTCTCCCGGTTTCCACCCCTCTGAGACTGCAGCTCCAATCCACTTTGTTCTGGTCACGTGAGTCCATGCCCCTCTTTGCACTAGTTGATTCAGGAGCAGACGACAATTTCATTGACTCAGACTTGGTTTCGCAAGCCAATATCCCTTTGAATCCCTTGGAACCCCCTAGAGACGTTAATGCTTTGAATGGAGAGAGATTGGCTAGGATTGCACACCAAACTGTTAATTTAACACTGGTTTTGTCTGGTAACCACAGGGAGGTTATTCGTTTTTTAGTTATCTCATCTCCTCATGCCCCTTTAGTTTTAGGACTTCCCTGGTTAAAATTGCACAATCCTCATATTGACTGGGCTAAGAACAACATTGCTAGCTGGAGTACGTTCTGTCATTTTAATTGTCTCCAATCTGCTATAAACCCCAATGGACAAGCCTCTTCCCCTCCTAGTCCTCCAGATCTGTCTGCTGTACCCCCTGAATATCATGATCTGGGTGAAGTGTTCAATAAACTTAAAGCACTCTCTCTACCCCCACATCGTCCCTACGATTGCGCTATTGACCTGCTTCCTGGTTCCCCCTTGCCCTCTAGTCGCTTGTATAAACTTTTCGGTCCTGAGAGGGAAGCCATGGAGACTTGTATAAGGGATTCGTTAGCTGCAGGACTTATACGTCCATCATCATCACCTGTTGCCGCAGGGTTTTTCTTCGTGGAAAAGAAAGACAAGACCTTGAGGCCCTGTATAGACTATAGAGGGTTAAATGATATAACTATTAAAAATAAGTACCCCTTGCCACTCATTGATTCAGCTTTTGAACCCCTTCACCAAGCCACCATCTTCACTAAATTGGACTTAAGGAACGCCTATCACCTTGTGCGCATTCGACAAGGTGATGAGTGGAAGACGGCATTCAATACCCCAGTTGGACATTTTGAGTACCTGGTGATGCCATTCGGCCTTACTAATGCACCTGCAGTTTTCCAAGCCCTTGTTAATGATGTCCTTCGTGATATGTTGAACAAGTTTGTGTTTGGACGACATTTTGATTTTTTCCAGGAATTCTAAGGGACATGTCCAACACGTCAGGCTCGTTCTGCAACGCCTTCTTGAGAACAAGCTCTTTGTGAAAGCAGAGAAATGTGACTTTCATGCAGCATCTGTTAACTTCCTGGGTTTCATTATTCAGCAGGGGCAGATCAAGGCAGACCCTGATAAAGTGAGAGCTGTTGCTGAGTGGCCTAAGCCGGAATCCAGGAAACAACTTCAGCGTTTTCTTGGTTTTGCTAACTTTTACAGGAGATTTATTAAGGATTACAGCAGAAAGGCAGCCCCACTGACTCGACTCACCTCTACCAAAACCCCTTTTAAATGGTCGAGTGAGGCTGAAGATGCCTTCAAGAATCTTAAGACTCTGTTCTCCTCTGCTCCTGTCCTAACTCACCCTGATCCTTCTAGGCAATTTGTTGTAGAGGTTGACGCCTCGGACACTGGAGTGGGAGCAGTCCTGTCTCAGCGTTCTCAAAGTGATCAAAAGCTCCACCCTTGTGCCTTCTTCTCTCCCCGTCTGTGTCCTGCTGAGGTAAACTATGACACTGGCAATCGTGAACTTTTGGCTGTCATTTTGGCATTGCAGGAGTGGAGACACTGGTTGGAGGGTGCTGAACATCCCTTCATTGTTTGGACTGACCATAAAAACCTGTCATATCTCCAATCGGCAAAGAGACTCCACTCCCGACAGGCCAGATGGGCACTTTTCCTGGGAAGGTTCAACTTCACCCTAACCTATCGCCTTGGTTCTCGGAATATAAAGCCTGATGCCCTGTCTCGTCAGTTCACGCCTGATGACCCTGTGCCCCTGCCCGTTCCTATTCTGCCTGCTTGTGTTACTGAGGATTCCGAAAACACGTTGGAGGGTTCTCCTTCTTGCTTGGCCGCGTCTGTTCATTGGGAGATTGAAAGAGGGGTGGGTTGGGGTGGGGGGGGGGGGTGTGGGCGAGTCTCCTGGTCCTGATTTAGCTCACCTGCTGGCAATCAAGCTCGGGACTACTTAGCTCCTGTTTCTCCAGTGAGACTCTGCCAGATTGTTATCTACCTACACACGGTGAAACTCTTGGCTCTTCAAGTTTGGATCCTGTCTAGACATTTTTGGACTTACCTGTTTTTGCTCCTCCAGTGATCCTTGTCATCTCCTGTCTTGCTCCTACCTGTTTCGGCCCTGCTCCAGTCCTGCTCTGGTCCTGCTTCAGTCTTGCTCCAGTCCGGTTCCAGTCCAACTCCAGCCCTGCTCCAGTTTGTTCAATAAACCCCTTTTTCTTGTTGATTCCTTGTGGTCTGTTGTCCGGTTTTTGGGTCCTTCCATTATCGAGCCGTAACAGTTTTAGTCCGGCTTTAGTCCGGCTTTAGTCCGGCTTTAGTCCGGCTTTAGTCCGGCTTTAGTCCGGCTTTAGTCCGGCTTTAGTCCGGCTTCAGTCCGGCTCCGCTGGACTCCACAGTTTTCAGACGCTCTTCACACTTGTTTTTTATGAAGTGTTCTCGATCAAATATTGAGATGGAAAATGTCACTGGTTTTGTGTAAAACACAGAAGCTGTTTTACCCGCAGTCGAGCTCCTGTGTCCTTGTATTTTGTTTTGTATTTTCTGTTTCGTATTTTGTGTTTTGTATTTTTTGTTTTGTATGTTCTGTATTTTCTGTTTTGTATTTTCTATTTTGTATTTTTTGTATTTTGTACTTTGTGTTTTGCGTTTTGTATTTTGTACTTTATTTTGTGTTTTGTACTTTGTGTTTTGTATTTTCTATTTTGTGTTTTGTATTTTGTATTTTGTGTGTTGTAAAGGGGCCGATCAGCATCAGTGGAATAGAAAATAACACATAACTGAGTCTTTACAGCTTTATTTTCATCAGTGTTAATTTTAGCTGAACAAATAAAACGAGAATATCTTTTGGTGACTTGTTCCAGACCTCTGCTGTTGTCTGAGAATGGCTCTTAGAACTATGCAAAATTAGAATATTGATTTGTATTAATAAAAACACTGCACATAGAGTTGATTTAAAGTGATTTTTGGGTAATTTCCCTTTTTTGGAGTTATATTTACGGCATATTTGAGCATATTTCTGCTGGACTGCTGTAATATTGTCTTCTTATTGTCATTGGGATAATAAAAATGTTCAAAAACAAATTGAAATGAAATGGAAATCACCCACTAAATTTATGTTCTGAGTTATAACTTTATACTCTTATTTGGAAATTTATGACTCAATTTTTGTAAATTTAAGTTTTTAATCAGCTCCTTTTTGTTTTTCAAACAGTGTTCCCAGTATTACTGAGCGATCTGCTCTCCTCGAGATCGAGATTTTATCTTTTGTAAATGTCTCTTCTGTAATTCAATTATTCCAAATCAGGCAGAAGATTTGGCTTCACTGCACAAAGCGCAGTGCAGCTTCACATGACACTGCAACATCCTACAGGGCCACAATATTGACCTCTCCACAGTCCCTGTGACGCTAACTGAAGGCACTGCTCTGTCAGATGCTCTGTGACTCACGTTAGGCCTAATCTGACCTTTGTTTTAACACAGTCTGACCAGAAAAAGAGGATTTCTGCTGCAGGTCTGAGGCCACAGGTTAAACTCCCAACAGGAACCTGAACACTCAGATTCATTTTGGACTTTTACTTGAGTTTCAGACGACCTTAAAGCTTTTGTCTCATGTGTGCTTTGTGTCGCCATGGTAACTCCTGAACATTCAGTAAAAGTGAAAAAAAAATGCATAGAAATACATGTAGAGCACCCTCAGCACGATGTGAGTGCAGAGGATCCACAGGGAAATCTAGTTTTACCTTCTCCCATCTGAAAACCACAACCACAAAAACACCTGAGGTTTTCTTACCATGACTGAAAATGGAAAATAGTGAGATTTCAGCACCGGTCTGTGGTCAGACCGGTCTGTGGTCTCTCAGGGGCCGCCCTCACAGGGGCCACCAGCGCTCACAGGGGCCGCCAGCGCTCACAGGGGCCACCAGCCCTCACAGGGGCCGCTCTCACAGGGGCCACCAGCCCTCACAGGGGCCGCTCTCACAGGGACCACCAGCGCTCACAGGGGCCACCAGCCCTCACAGGGGCCACCAGCGCTCACAGGGGCCATCAGCCCTCACACGGGCCGCTCTCACAGGGGCCGCCCTCACAGGGGCTGCCAGCCCTCACAGGGGCCGCCAGCCTCAGAGGGGCCGCCCTCACAGGGGCCACCAGCCCTCACAGGGGCCACCAGCCCTCACAGGGGCCGCCCTCACAGGGAGTCAGGATGTTCGATTTCCTTTCCCGTGAGCGCTCCGGCTCAATGCGTGGGATTATCCTGACATGTGAATGCAGTGTTCAGTGTTATTGGACAGAGTCACTCAGTGGTATCGAGCGCCGCCTCTACGGCCTCGTTCAGCACGTCAGGAGCCATGATCTATGAGGGACCGGCCCCTGGGGACTGGGGGAGGTCAGGTGTGGCTCCGTCTTTAAAGGGCCCCATCGCTCGTTTAGTGATACGTTACTGCACTTCATCATAAGAACGAGAAAGAACGAGTGGGAGAAGTTTAGAAGCAAAAGTGATTTCAATTAAAGGTCTGTATGACACGGATCTCTGTTCTAACTCCAACTCTGTGACGAGGAACAGTAGAACAGTACAACAGGAGAACAGTACAACAGCAGAACAGTACAACAGTACAACAGTAGAACATTAGAACAGTAGAACAGCAGAACAGTACAACATTAGAACAGGAGAACAGTACAACAGCAGAACGGTACAACATTAGAACAGGAGAACAGTACAACATTAGAACAGGAGAACAGTAGAACAGTACAACAGCAGAACAGTACAACATTAGAACAGTACAACAGCAGAACAGTACAACATTAGAACAGTAGAACAGGAGAACAGTACAACAGCAGAACAGTACAACATTAGAACAGGAGAACAGTACAACAGCAGAACAGTACAACATTAGAACAGTACAACATTAGAACAGTAGAACAGTAGAACAGTACAACAGCAGAACAGTACAACATTAGAACAGGAGAACAGTACAACAGCAGAACAGTACAACATTAGAACAGGAGAACAGTACAACAGCAGAACAGTACAACATTAGAACAGTAGAACAGTACAACATTAGAACAGTAGAACAGGAGAACAGTAGAACAGTACAACAGCAGAACAGTACAACATTAGAACAGCAGAACAGTCCAACAGTACAACAGCAGAACAGGAGAACAGTAGAACAGTACAACAGCAGAATAGTACAACATTAGAACAGGAGAACAGTAGAACAGTACAACAGCAGAACAGTACAACAGTAGAACAGGAGAACAGTACAACAGCAGAACAGTACAACATTAGAACAGTAGAACAGGAGAACAGTACAACATTAGAACAGTAGAACAGGAGAACAGGAGAACAGAACAGTACAACAGCAGAACAGTACAACAGCAGAACAGTACAACATTAGAACAGTAGAACAGGAGAACAGTAGAACAGTACAACAGCAGAACAGTACAACATTAGAACAGTAGAACAGGAGAACAGTAGAACAGGAGAACAGAACAGTACAACAGCAGAACAGTACAACATTAGAACAGTAGAACAGGAGAACAGTAGAACAGAAGAACAGTAGAACAGGAGAACAGTAGAACAGGAGAACAGGAGAACAGAAGAACAGTAGAACAGGAGAACATTAAAACAGTAGAACAGCAGAACAGTACAACATTAGAACAGTAGAACATTACAACAGTAGAACAGTAGAAGATAACTGCGCGGAATATCGTTATGATGAGACAAACAAGCCGCGTGCCACTAACCTGGCTAACGTCCTGGATTACCTTCTCCGGGTAAAGGCCCTGCTGCCCAAGAAACGCAGGCGGCGTGGAGTACGCAGCGGCCGGCTGGCCAGACTGAAGTGCTGGCTGGTCCTTTGTCCAGAACTTTTACAGTGTCCAGCAAACATCCCCCAGGATTATGCAGCCTGTTATCGCCACTTTCTTGCGTGGCGGAAACTTGCCCCCATCACTGTCGCTGCTTGTGTACTACCGGTTTGTGGACGAGGGGATGACCCAATGCTGGTGCGCCTTCGCCGGTCTCGTCTACGGGGATTAAGCGGCGTGGATCCCGGCAACCTCCAGCCCCTGAGTCGGGCTGCTCCGGCTGACCACATGATCCAGATTTCACTGAAATGTCCGCTTTTGTTTGTTTTTAAAGCTTTGAATGGACTGGCCCCGGATTACATCTCGGACCTCATCCAAATCTCCACTCCGGCGCTCTGAGGTCTGAGGGCAGCTCCAGCTCGTGGTGCCTAAGACCAGACTTAAATCCAGAGGGGACAGAGCTTTTTCTGTGGTTGGTCCTAAACTGTGGAACGCCCTGCCCCCCCCACGTCCGAGCAGCTCCACAGTGGAGTGTTTTAAGTCTCGTCTTAAGACCCACTTTTATTCTCTGGCTTTTAACACCGCGTGAGTTGTGTGGTCCTCTGTGTCTTTTATTGTATTCTATGTTTTTTTTTACTATTTTATTGTTCTTAGAGTATTTATTTTTTATTATTATTATTTTTTTTTTTTGTGTTTTTATCTTTTATTGTTTTTATTATTTTATGGTATATTTATTTGTATGCACTCTGGTAGGGCATTTGATTACTTGTTTATTTTAAACAGTTTCTGTGGTTGTTTATTTGAAATGATGGTTTTGTGCAGCACTTTGGAAACGCTTTCAGTTCTTGAAATGTTCTATATAAATAAAGTGGATTGGATTGGATAGAACAGTAGAACAGGAGAACAGGAGAACAGTAGAACAGCAGAACAGTACAACATTAGAACAGTAGAACAGCACAACATTAGAACTGTAGAACAGGAGAACAGTAGAACAGCACAACATTAGAACTGTAGAACAGGAGAACAGTAGAACATTAGAGCAGTAGAACAGTAGAACAGTAGAACAGGAGAACAGTAGAACATTAGAACAGTAGAACAGGAGAACAGTACAACATTAGAACAGTAGAACAGGAGAACAGTACAACATTAGAACAGTAGAACAGGAGAACAGTAGAACAGCACAACATTAGAACAGTACAACATTAGAACAGGAGAACAGTAGTACATTAGAACAGTAGAACAGTACAACATTAGAACAGTAGAACACCACAACATTAGAACAGTACAACATTAGAACAGGAGAACAGCACAACATTAGAACTGTAGAACAGGAGAACAGTACAACAGTAGAACAGGAGAACAGTAGAACAGCACAACATTAGAACTGTAGAACAGGAGAACAGTAGAACAGGACAACATTAGAGCAGTAGAACAGTAGAACAGCACAACATTAGAACAGTACAACATTAGAACAGGAGAACAGTAGTACATTAGAACAGTACAACATTAGAACAGTACAACATTAGAACAGGAGAACAGCACAACATTAGAACTGTAGAACAGGAGAACAGTACAACAGTAGAACAGGAGAACAGTAGAACAGCAGAAAAGTACAACATTAGAACAGGACAACAGTAGAACTGTAGAACAGGAGAACATTAGAACAGTAGAACAGGAGAACAGTAGTACATTAGAACAGTAGAACAGTACAACATTAGAACAGGAGAACAGTAGAACAGCACAACATTAGAACTGGAGAACAGGAGAACAGTACAACATTAGAACAGTAGAACAGCAGAACAGGAGAACAGTAGAACAGCACAACATTAGAACTGGAGAACAGGAGAACAGTACAACATTAGAACAGCAGAACAGGAGAACAGTACAACATTAGAACAGTAGTACAGTAGTACATTAGAACAGTTCAACATTAGAACAGTAGAACAGGAGAACTGTCATGACCTGTGCTCCTCTCCCCTCCTTCCCTTTTGTGTCTGTGTCTGTGTGTGTGTGGGCGGAGTCTCCTGGTCCTGATTCAGCTCACCTGCTGGCAATCAAGCTCGGGACTACTTAGCTCCTGTTTCTCCAGTGAGACTCTGCCAGATTGTTATCTACCTACACACGGTGAAACTCTTGGCTCTTCAAGTTTGGATCCTGTCTAGATGTTTTTGGACTTACCTGTTTTTGCTCCTCCAGTGATCCTTGTCATCTCCTGTCTTGCTCCTACCTGTTTCGGCCCTGCTCCAGTCCTGCTCTGGTCCTGCTTCAGTCTTGCTCCAGTCCGGTTCCAGTCCAACTCCAGCCCCGCTCCAGTTTGTTCAATAAACCCCTTTTTCTTGTTTATTCCTTGTGGTCTGTTGTCCGGTTTTTGGGTCCTTCCATTATCGAGCCGTAACAGAACAATCTGGCCAAATGGACCCATCGGACCCAGACCGTGTTCTCCAGGCCCTTGCCTCACAAGGGGTAAAAGTGAGCCAACACGAGCAAATTTTGAATCAAGTGACGGAAAGACTCTGTGAGTTATCCATTAATGGACTCAACTCACCACAGAGATGACTCGTCTTGCTGCTCAGCTCTCAGCTACGTTCCAATCGTCACCTGCTGGTCAAGTTCAAGCTACTGCGTCTACCCCAGTGCAGCCCTCTTTCCAGTCTCCTACTCCCGCTGCTCGTGAGCCACACATACCAACTCCAGAGTGCTACTCCGGTCATCTTGGATCCTGTGGTCAATTCCTTCTCCAATGCTCCCTGGTGTTCGACCAGCAGCCCCACACCTACTGCACAGATAAGTCTCGCATCGCATTTTTACTTGGTCTACTCACTGGTAGAGCTGCACAATGGGCCACAGCTATCTGGGAATCTGACTCCTCCTTGTGTCAATCCTACAAAGATTTCACTGCTGAGATGAGGAAGATATTCGATCACCCTCTTAAGGGCAAAGAGGCAGCTAGACGCCTACTCTCACTCACTCAAGGCTCCTCATCGGTTGCTCAGTATGCCATAGACATTCGCATTCTTGCTGTTGAGAGTGGTTGGGACGACACCGCTGCACGAGATGAGACTAACAGTCTTGAGGAACTCATTTCCTTGGCCACTCGCCTTGACAATAGACTTAGAGAAAGACAACGGGAGAAAGCACGACAGTACCCACCTCGTTCTTTTGCCTTACCTAGGATAAATTCCCCTACCTCCGTTGCTCAAACTAACCATGCACCTGTGCATTCCAGTTCCCCTGAGCCCTCTACTGGAGAGGAGTCTATGCAGTTGGGCCGGGCTGGGCTAACACCTGCGGAGCGTCAGCGGCGCCAGCAGTCTGGGCTGTGCTTTTACTGCGGGGAGACTGGTCACTGTCTATTCCTGCCAGCAACGACCAAAAGAGAAGGCTCATCAGTAAAGGGAGAGGTTCTGGTGAGCCAAACTTCTTCTCTCCCGGTTTCCACCCCTCTGAGACTGCAGCTCCAATCCACTTTGTTCTGGTCACGTGAGTCCATGCCCCTCTTTGCACTAGTTGATTCAGGAGCAGACGACAATTTCATTGACTCAGACTTGGTTTCGCAAGCCAATATCCCTTTGAATCCCTTGGAACCCCCTAGAGACGTTAATGCTTTGAATGGAGAGAGATTGGCTAGGATTGCACACCAAACTGTTAATTTAACACTGGTTTTGTCTGGTAACCACAGGGAGGTTATTCGTTTTTTAGTTATCTCATCTCCTCATGCCCCTTTAGTTTTAGGACTTCCCTGGTTAAAATTGCACAATCCTCATATTGACTGGGCTAAGAACAACATTGCTAGCTGGAGTACGTTCTGTCATTTTAATTGTCTCCAATCTGCTATAAACCCCAATGGACAAGCCTCTTCCCCTCCTAATCCTCCAGATCTGTCTGCTGTACCCCCTGAATATCATGATCTGGGTGAAGTGTTCAATAAACGTAAAGCACTCTCTCTACCCCCCACATCGTCCCTACGATTGCACTATTGACCTGCTTCCTGGTTCCCCCTTGCCCTCTAGTCGCTTGTATAAACTTTTCGGTCCTGAGAGGGAAGCCATGGAGACTTGTATAAGGGATTCGTTAGCTGCAGGACTTATACGTCCATCATCATCACCTGTTGCCGCAGGGTTTTTCTTCGTGGAAAAGAAAGACAAGACCTTGAGGCCCTGTATAGACTATAGAGGGTTAAATGATATAACTATTAAAAATAAGTACCCCTTGCCACTCATTGATTCAGCTTTTGAACCCCTTCACCAAGCCACCATCTTCACTAAATTGGACTTAAGGAACGCCTATCACGTTGTGCGCATTCGACAAGGTGATGAGTGGAAGACGGCATTCAATACCCCACTTGGACATTTTGAGTACCTGGTGATGCCATTCGGCCTTACTAATGCACCTGCAGTTTTCCAAGCCCTTGTTAATGATGTCCTTCGTGATATGTTGAACAAGTTTGTGTTTGTGTATTTGGACGACATTTTGATTTTTTTCCAGGAATTCTAAGGAACATGTCCAACACGTCAGGCTCGTTCTGCAACGCCTTCTTGAGAACAAGCTCTTTGTGAAAGCAGAGAAATGTGACTTTCATGCAGCATCTGTTAACTTCCTGGGTTTCATTATTCAGCAGGGGCAGATCAAGGCAGACCCTGATAAAGTGAGAGCTGTTGCTGAGTGGCCTAAGCCGGAATCCAGGAAACAACTTCAGTGTTTTCTTGGTTTTGCTAACTTTTACAGGAGATTTATTAAGGATTACAGCAGAAAGGCAGCCCCACTGGCTCGACTCTCCTCTACCAAAACCCCTTTTAAATGGTCGAGTGAGGCTGAAGATGCCTTCAAGAATCTTAAGACTCTGTTCTCCTCTGCTCCTGTCCTAACTCACCCTGATCCTTCGAGGCAATTTGTTGTAGAGGTTGACGCCTCGGACACTGGAGTGGGAGCAGTCCTGTCTCAGCGTTCTCAAAGTGATCAAAAGCTCCACCCTTGTGCCTTCTCTCACCGTCTGTGTCCTGCTGAGGTAAACTATGACATTGGCAATTGTGAACTTTTGGCTGTCATTTTGGCATTGCAGGAGTGGAGACACTGGTTGGAGGGTGCTGAACATCCCTTCATTGTTTGGACTGACCATAAAAACCTGTCATATCTCCAATCGGCAAAGAGACTCCACTCCTGACAGGCCAGATGGGCACTTTTCCTGGGAAGGTTCAACTTCACCCTAACCTATCGCCCTGGTTCTCGGAATATAAAGCCTGACGCCCTGTCTCGTCAGTTCACGCCTGATGACCCTGTGCCCCTGCCCGTTCCTATTCTGCCTGCTTCATGTGTTATTGAGGATTCAGAAAACGCGTTGGAGGGTTCTCCTTCTTGCTTGGCCGCGTCTGTTCATTGGAAGATTGAAAGAGTGGTCCGTGAGGCTCAACAGACCCAACCTGCCCCAGGTAATGGCCCACCTAACACTTTATTTGTCCCAGAATCCGTGCGTGCTCGGGTCCTCCAGTGGGGGCATAGCTCTAAACTGACGTGTCATCCTGGGTTCCACCGGACCATAGCTTTCATTAAACAGAGATTCTGGTGGCCATCTATGATCAAGGACACTCGTTCTTTTATTTCTGCCTGTACCACGTGTGCCCGAAGCAAATCTAGTCACCAAGCCCCATCTGGTCTCCTCAACCCCTTACCGATTCCCAGTAGACCATGGTCCCACATTGCTGTTGATTTTGTCACCGGGCTTCCGGACTCTGATGGTAACTCTGTTATACTCACTATTGTGGACCGGTTCTGTAAATCCGTGCATTTTGTACCCCTTCCTAAGTTGCCTACTTCCACTGAAACCGCTAATCTGTTGATACTTCATGTGTACAGGCTCCACGGTATTCCTTTAGACATTGTTTCTGACAGAGGACCACAATTTACTTAAGTGTGGAGGGCGTTTTGTCAAGCTCTGTGAACTTCTGTCAGCCTCTCGTCTGGTTACCACCCTCAAACCAATGGTCAGACAGAGCGGACCAATCAGGACCTGGAGACTGCCCTACGGTGTGTAACCACCTGCAACCCTGCCACATGGAGCACTTATCTGCCTTGGATTGACTATGCCCACAACTCTAGTGTCCACTGCCACAGGTATGACCCCATTCATGGTTTCACTTGGGTTTCAACCTCCTCTTTTCCCTGATCAGGAGGGAGACGTGGCAGTTCCGTCTGTTCAGGCTCATCTTAGGCGCTGTCGGCATGTTTGGAGGGCTGCTCGTACTGCACTGCAGCGCACGGCAACATCGGATAGACATCGGAAGCAGTCACCTCCTTACCGGCCTGGACAGAAGGTTTGGCTGTCCACCCGCGATCTCACTCTTCAAGTAGACTCCAAGAAGCTAGCACCCAAGTTTATCGGTCCATATGTCATTGAAAGAGTGATAAATCCTGTTGTCTGTCTCAAGTTACCTTCCTCCCTGAACATCCATCCATCATTTCATGTGTCTCTCCTTAAGCCAGTGTCTTCCTCTCCTCTCAGCCCTCCGGCCGATCCCCCTTCTCCCACCCGGGTCATTGACGGTTACCCTGCCTACACTGTGAGCCGCATTCTGGATGTTCGGCGCCGGGGGAGGGGTTTTCAATTCCTGGTTGACTGGGAGGGATATGGTCCAGAGGAACGCTCCTGGGTTCCCCGCTGCAACATCCTGGATAAGTCCCTCCTCCAGGATTTTTACAGAGCGTTTCCGGATAAGCCCGGTAAGACGTCTGGAGATGTCCGTTAGGGGGGAGGTACTGTCATGACCTGTGCTCCCCTCCCCTCCTTCCCTTTTGTGTCTGTGTCTGTGTGTGTGGGCGGAGTCTCCTGGTCCTGATTCAGCTCACCTGCTGGCAATCAAGCTCGGGACTACTTGGCTCCTGTTTCTCCAGTGAGACTCTGCCAGATTGTTATCTACCTACACACGGTGAAACTCTTGGCTCTTCAAGTTTGGATCCTGTCTAGACATTTTTGGACTTAAATGTTTTTTGCTCCTCCAGTGATCCTTGTCATCTCCTGTCTTGCTCCTACCTGTTTCGGCCCTGCTCTGGTCCTGCTTCAGTCTTGCTCCAGTCCGGTTCCAGTCCAACTCCAGCCCCGCTCCAGTTTGTTCAATAAACCCCTTTTTCTTGTTTATTCCTTGTGGTCTGTTGTCCGGTTTTTGGGTCCTTCCATTATCGAGCCGTAACAAGAACAGTAGAACTGTAGAACAGAACAACAGTAGAACTGTAGAACAGAACAACAGTAGAACTGTAGAACAGAACAACAGTAGAACTGTAGAACAGAACGACAGTAGAACTGTAGAACAGAACGACAGTAGAACTGTAGAACAGAACAACAGTAGAACTGTAGAACAGCACAACATTAGAACAGCACAACATTAGAACAGCACAACATTAGAACAGCACAACATTAGAACAGCACAACAGTAGAACAGCAGAACAGCACAACAGTAGAACAGCACAACAGTAGAACAGCACAACATTAGAACAGTAGAACAGCACAACAGTAGAACAGCACAACATTAGAACAGTAGAACAGCACAACAGTAGAACAGCACAACAGCAGAACTGTAGAACAGCACAACAGCAGAACTGTAGAACAGGAGAACAGTACAACATTAGAACAGGAGAACAGTACAACATTAGAACAGGAGAACAGTACAACATTAGAACAGAACAGCAGAAAAGTACAACATTAGAACAGGAGAACAGCAGAAAAGTACAACATTAGAACAGGAGAACAGCAGAAAAGTACAACATTAGAACAGGAGAACAGTACAACATTAGAACAGAACAGCAGAAAAGTACAACATTAGAACAGGAGAACAGCAGAAAAGTACAACATTAGAACAGGAGAACAGTACAACATTAGAACAGAACAGCAGAAAAGTACAACATTAGAACAGCAGAAAAGTACAACATTAGAACAGGAGAACAGTACAACATTAGAACAGAACAGTAGAACAGTACAACATTAGAACAGTAGAACAGAACATTAGAACAGTAGATTATCAGAACAGTAGATTATCAGAATATTAGAACAGTAGAACACTAGAACAGTAGAACAGTAGATTATCAGAACAGTAGAACAGTAGATTATCAGAACATTAGAAGATTAGAACAGCAGAACAGTAAATTATCAGAACAGGAGAACAGTAGAAGCTTTAAGAACTGAACAGTGGTTCGGTGACGGCGTCGATAATTCTGAATGATCAGAACAGTAAAACTGCTCTGGAGACTAACAGAAGTGTGGCCACTAAGTGTCTTGCTCATGGATACAACAGCAGCATGCACCAGTCACAGCTCAGGTCAAAACTCAAACCTTAAAGATGCACTGTGTAACATTTCTAGTGGAGGGTCCAAGCCTGCGTGTCTCCATGGAGATGTTATTGCTTTGTCTAGATTGTTGCACAATATAAGTTACACCTGGTTTAGACCTGGTGTGCACCTGGTTTAGTCCTGGTTTAGACCTGGTTTAGTCCAAGATTAGACCTGGTTTAGACCTGGTTTAGACCTAGTTTAGACCTGGTTTAGACCTGGTTTAGACCTGGTTTAGTCCAAGATTAGACCTGGTTTAGACCTAGTTTAGACCTCGTTTAGACCTGCTTTAGACCTGGTTTAGACCTGGTTTAGACCTGGTTTAGTCCAAGATTCCAGGAGCCACAGGGGGGCGCCAGTGGCAAAAACTGTCGTGTCCTTAGGGAAGGCACAGCACCCACATTGCCTAGTATGAAAGTGGTGTGTGCGTGAATGGTGTTAGTGGTCGGAGGGGCCGATGGTGCAGATTGGAGCCTCGCTTTCATCAGTCTGCCCCAGGGCAGCTGTGGCTACAATAGTAGTTTACACCACCGGGTCTGGAGTGAATGAATAATGCTCTGTAAAGCAGACGCTTTACAGAGCATTATTCATTCACTGAGTGTCCTGAAAAGCGCTGTATAAAACTGATGCATTATTATTATTATTATTATTAAGATTAGACCAGGTGTGCACCTGGTTTAAACCTGGTTTAGACCTGGTTTAGACCTGGTTTAGTCCAAGATTAGACCTGGTTTAGACCTGGTTTAGACCTGGTTTAGTCCAAGATTAGACCTGGTTTAGACCTGGTTTAGACTTGGTTTAGACCTGGTTTAGACCTGGTTTAGTCCAAGATTAGACCTGGTTTAGACCTGGTTTAGACCTCGTTTAGACCTGGTTTAGTCCAAGATTAGACCTGGTGTGCACCTGGTTTAGACCTGGTTTAGTCCAAGATTAGACCTGGTTTAGACCTGGTTTAGTCCAAGATTAGACCTGGTTTAGACCTAGTTTAGACCTGGTTTAGACCTGGTTTAAACCTGGTTTAGTCCAAGATTAGACCTGGTGTGCACCTGGTTTAGACCTGGTTTAGTCCAAGATTAGACCTGGTTTAGACCTGGTTTAGTCCAAGATTAGACCTGGTTTATACCTGGTTTAGACCTAGTTTAGACCTGGTTTAGTCCAAGATTAGACCTGGTGTGCACCTGGTTTAGACCTGGTTTAGACCTGGTTTAGTCCAAGATTAAACCTGGTTTAGACCTGGTTTAGACCTAGTTTAGACCTGGTTTAGACCTGGTTTAGTCCAAGATTAGACCTGGTGTGCACCTGGTTTAGACCTGGTTTATACCTAGTTTAGACCTGGTTTAGACCTGGTTTAGACATGGTTTAGACCTAGTTTCGACCTGGTTTAGACCTGGTTTAGACCTAGTTTCGACCTGGTTTCGACCTGGTTTAGACCTGGTTTAGTCCAAGATTAGACCTGGTTTAGACCTGGTTTAGACCTGGTTTAGTCCAAGATTAGACCTGGTTTAGACCTGGTTTAGACCTAGTTTAGACCTGGTTTAGACCTGGTTTAGTCCAAGATTAGACCTGGTGTGCACCTGGTTTAGACCTGGTTTAGACCTGGTTTAGACCTGGTTTAGACCTGGTTTAGACCTGGTTTAGTCCAAGATTAGACCTGGTTTAGACCTAGTTTAGACCTGGTTTAGACCTGGTTTAGTCCAAGATTAGACCTGGTGTGCACCTGGTTTAGACCTGGTTTATACCTAGTTTAGACCTGGTTTAGACCTAGTTTTGACCTGGTTTCGACCTGGTTTAGACCTGGTTTAGACCTGGTTTAGACCTGGTTTAGACCTAGTTTCGACCTGGTTTAGACCTGGTTTAGACCTGGTTTAGACCTAGTTTCGACCTGGTTTAGACCTGGTTTAGACCTGGTTTAGACCTGGTTTATACCTAGTTTAGACCTGGTTTAGACCTGGTTTCGACCTAGTTTCGACCTGGTTTCGACCTGGTTTAGACCTGGTTTAGTCCAAGAACAGACCTGGTGGGCACCTGGTGATACCTGGGTTAAACCTTTCACGAGGGAGACGAACACTACATTCCAGGTCAGATCTGTGGAGAGGCGCCCTTATTCACAGAAGAAACAATTGTATTTTTAAGCAAAGGAAACACCTGTGACTAGATGGATGTTTTAATGTCATACGGTGCAATGAAACCATCTCCGTGGAAACAGGCAGGTAGTGGACCCTCCAGCAGACGCTTTCTCCAGTGCAGCTTTGAGGCCACTTCCTCTGCACTGTTCACTGTAATCGACTCAGAACCAGAGTTTGTCGTACTTTTATTTGATGCTTTTCACAGTCAGATCCTCGACGCGTCAATACGAGACAAACTCGTCTCTGTTTGTGGAAGTGAAACAGAAATGCAGTTAATGCTTCGACACCATAAATCTCTGGGATGTGTTTGTGTCAGATGTTCATGTTGTGTGCGTTGTTTATCTGGGGGAGCTTCAGTGAGGCCGGACCCACGATGGCACTGAATCAATCAATGTCACGCAGTGGATCAAGCATCAGCCTCTTCTGTGCCTCCATACGTCTAATGAAATCTGCTCTAAACAAATCAGGCCTGTCAGAGGAGCCCCTCGCTGTGATCTCCTCCTCAAGGTCCTCCTCAAGGAGAAACCACCTCCGGCCTGTGTCTGGAGGAAACTCTCAGACACATTTTAAATGTTGGAGCGTGACGGATGGACGCCACGTCATGTACAGTTTATCTGTGTGAGAGCTGAGGTGAAGGTGACAAAACAGGAAACATCACGCACCACGATAAGAATGTTTGCTCTTGTGTTGTGGATCAGACGTGGAGGCTGACGGACGCTTACACAGACCAAAATAACCCGAATAAGAACAGACCTGAGCCCAGACCTGTAAATCCTTCAGCTGAGCTCACTGAGGGTTAAGGACTCCAGTTCACACAAAAGCGCACGAGTATCACTGGACCTTCAGCACAATACGAGTTTGTTTCATTTTTATTTGAACTGAGGTCTTTTTGGGACAGTTTTACATTTTAAAAAATATACTAAACCTGATCTTCTTTGATCGCCAAAGCTTCTTAAGCCTGATCCCTCAGGCCTCAGAGGTGGGACCTGGTCGGGTCCTGGATGGGAGACCACTGGACCAGGTGCCACAGGGGGGCGCCAGTGCCAAGAACTGCCGTTGTGTCCTTGTGCAAACACTCCACCCACACTGCCTGTTTGAATGTGGCATGTGGACTGGAGGTGGGAGGCCGAATGTAAAGAGTTTAAAGGAGCCACAGAAATACAGTAACAAATGAATGCATGAATGGATGGATGAATGGATGAATGAATGAATGAATGTTTCCTTAACTCAGAATGAACTGATCATGAATCTGACTTAGTCACTGCATCATTAAAGGGGCAGAGTATGGTTAAAGGGTTAGGGTCTGGGTCAGTTAAAGGGTTAGGGGATGAGTTAGTTAAATGGTTAGGGGATGAGTTAGTTAAAGGGTTAGGGGATTGGTTATTTAAAGGGTTAGGGGGTGGGTTAGTTAAAGGGTTAGGGGATGGGTTAGTTAAATGGTTAGGGGATGGGTCAGTTAAAGGGTTAGGGGATGGGTTAGTTAAAGGGTTAGGGTCTGGGTCAGTTAAAGGGTTAGGGGATGGGTTAGTTAAAGGGTTAGGGTCTGGGTCAGTTAAAGGGTTAGGGGATGGGTTAGTTAAAGGGTTAGGGGATGGGTTAGTTAAAGCGTTAGGGTCTGGGATATTTAAAGGGTTAGGGTCTGGGTTATTTAAAGGGTTAGGGGATGGGTTAGTTGAAGGGTTAGGGGATGGGTTAGTTAAAGAGTTAGGGGATGGGTTAGTTAAATGGTTAGGGGATGGGTCAGTTAAAGGGTTAGGGGATGGGTTAGTTAAAGGGTTAGGGGACAGGTTAGTTAAAGGGTTAGGGGATGGGTCAGTTAAAGGGTTAGGGGATGGGTCAGTTAAAGGGTTAGGGGGATGAATGAGGTAGTTCTGAGCCTGAATCCTTCTTAGTAAACGTGTTGGTTATAATTTCTTTATTAAGACTAAAGTGTAGTGATTAAAGTGTGTGATTAAAAGTGTGTTCTCGCTGAGACGCGTCTCGGTGCCGTCGGTGCCGTCGGTGGTGTCGGTGGTGTCGGTGGTGTCGGTGCCGTCGGTGGTGTTGGTGGTGTCGGTGGTGCCGTCGGTGGTGTCGGTGGTGTGTGCACTGCTCTGAGCCTCTTCTTGCCTTTGTCTTTCCAGAGTGAAGCATGTCTCTGACTGGCCCTCTGCTGCTCGCTGCTCTGCTCCACGGGGCTTTTGTTTGGGGCCTCAACCCTGACGACCCCAACGTCTGCAGCCACTGGGAGAGGTGAGGGGCCTCCTGCACGGGGCCATGGGCAAACTAACAGACACACACACACACACACACATGCACTAATACACACACACACACACACATGCACTAACACACACACACACATGCACTAACACACACACACACACACATGCACTAACACACACACACATACACACACATGCACTAACACACACACACACACATGCACTAACACACACACACACATGCACTAACACACACACACATGCACTAACACACACACACATACACACACATGCACTAACACACACACACACACATGCACTAACACACACACACACACGCACTAACACACACACACACACACGCACTAACACACACACGCGCACATGCACACATGCACTAACACACACACACATACATGCACTAACACACACACACACATGCACTAACACGCACACACATGCACTAACACACACACACACATACACACATGCACACATGCACTAACACACACACACATACACACACACACACATGCACACATGCACTAACACACACACACATGCACACATGCACTAACACACACACACATGCACACATGCACTAACACACACACACTGGCACATACGCAATACACTCACTGTGAGACACAAACTCGCTCTTAAAGGGCCTAGATTACACACACCTCTGAGCTTTAATCCATGGTCCAAACGCTCTGCTCCAGCTTGTGATGTCATGAGGTGAACAGGTCCTTTTCCCTTTAGTTCAGTCGAGATCGGTGACTTCAGAACTGAAATGATCCAAATGATTTTAGTGGAGTTTAAAAACACAGTGGAGCACGCCCTGTATCACCACATGACATCACAAGGTGGAACAGGGTGTTTTCGGTTTGAGAGAAGAACTCCGGGTTTGTGTGTTGAACGTGTGAATGAAACAAAGCTCGACTCCAGATGTGTTTGTGGGCAGGAAACACTTTGATAAGCGAGATCAGGAAATATGGGCCCTTTAACCAAAGTTGTGTGGTGTTTGTAAAGTGTGTTCAAAGCGTTATCGATCGTCACTGCCCGGCGGCGGAGCGGCCGGCGAGGGGGCGGAGCCCAGCCTCAGATGAGATACGCAGGCAAATTGATCAGAGCACTCTCTCTCCAATCTATCAGCACGGCCGGCCGGACGGAATAATTATCAGTTGCGGAGCTTCTGTCATCTGTGAGAAATAAGCAAGAATCATTCTGCTCCTGGACGCAGAGGGGAGGAGCGGAGCGCCGGATCATTCTGCTCCCGGACACGGAGGGGAGGAGCGGAGCGCCGGGAGATTTATCGTGTAGATTATTGGCTGACCGGGGCGGGCGCTCCGGGAGACGCTCCACCCTGGTGTGGCTCAAATGAAATCTCAGAGGTGCTGCAGTATTCTGAGCCTGGCACTGGGTACATGCATCACCTGCCCCATCAGCAGGGCAGTGTGTGCCGATCTGACCAGAACCAGAATTAACCAGGACAAACCAGACCAAACCAGGACAAACCAGGACATATCAGACCAAACCAGGACATATCAGAACAAACCAGGACAAACCAGGACATATCAGAACAAACCAGGACAAACCAGGACATATCAGAACAAACCAAGACAAACCAGGACATATCAGACCAAACCAGGACAAACCAGGACATATCAGACCAAACCAGGACATATCAGACCAAACCAGGACAAACCAGGACATATCAGAACAAACCAGACCAAACCAGGACAAACCAGGACATATCAGAACAAACCAGGACATATCAGAACAAACCAGGACATATCAGAACAAACCAGGACATATCAGAACAAACCAGGACAAACCAGGACATATCAGAACAAACCAGGACAAACCAGGACATATCAGAACAAACCAGGACATATCAGAACAAACCAGGACAAACCAGGACATATCAGAACAAACCAGGACAAACCAGGACATATCAGAACAAACCAGGACAAACCAGGACATATTAGAACAAACCAGGACATATCAGACCAAACCAGGACATATCAGAACAAACCAGGACATATCGGAACAAACCAGGACATATCAGAACAAACCAGGACAAACCAGGACATATGAGAACAAACCAGGACAAACCAGGACATATCAGAACAAACCAGGACAAACCAGGACATATCAGAACAAACCAAGACAAACCAGGACATATCAGACCAAACCAGGACAAACCAGGACATATCAGACCAAACCAGGACATATCAGACCAAACCAGGACAAACCAGGACATATCAGAACAAACCAGACCAAACCAGGACAAACCAGGACATATCAGAACAAACCAGGACATATCAGAACAAACCAGGACATATCAGAACAAACCAGGACATATCAGAACAAACCAGGACAAACCAGGACATATCAGAACAAACCAGGACAAACCAGGACATATCAGAACAAACCAGACCAAACCAGGACATATCAGAACAAACCAAGACAAACCAGGACATATCAGACCAAACCAGGACAAACCAGGACATATCAGAACAAACCAGGACATATCAGAACAAACCAGGACAAACCAGGACATATCAGAACAAACCAGGACATATCAGAACAAACCAGGACAAACCAGGACATATCAGAACAAACCAGGACAAACCAGGACATATTAGAACAAACCAGGACATATCAGACCAAACCAGGACATATCAGAACAAACCAGGACATATCGGAACAAACCAGGACAAACCAGGACATATCAGAACAAACCAGGACAAACCAGGACATATCAGAACAAACCAGACCAAACCAGGACATATCAGAACAAACCAAGACAAACCAGGACATATCAGACCAAACCAGGACAAACCAGGACATATCAGACCAAACCAGGACATATCAGACCAAACCAGGACAAACCAGGACATATCAGAACAAACCAGACCAAACCAGGACATATCAGAACAAACCAGGACATATCAGAACAAACCAGGACATATCAGAACAAACCAGGACATATCAGAACAAACCAGGACAAACCAGGACATATCAGAACAAACCAGGACAAACCAGGACATATTAGAACAAACCAGGACATATCAGACCAAACCAGGACATATCAGAACAAACCAGGACAAACCAGGACATATCAGAACAAACCAGACCAAACCAGGACAAACCAGGACATATCAGAACAAACCAGGACAAACCAGGACAAAACCAGGACATATCAGACCAAACCAGGACAAACCAGGACATATCAGAACAAACCAGGACAAACCAGGACATATCAGACCAAACCAGGACAAACCAGGACATATCAGAACAATCCAGGACAAACCAGGACATATCAGAACAAACCAGGACAAACCAGGACATATCAGAACAAACCAGACCAAACCAGGACAAACCAGGACATATCAGAACAAACCAGGACAAACCAGGACAAAACCAGGACATATCAGACCAAACCAGGACAAACCAGGACATATCAGAACAAACCAGGACAAACCAGGACATATCAGACCAAACCAGGACAAACCAGGACATATCAGAACAAACCAGGACAAACCAGGACATATCAGAACAAACCAGGACAAACCAGGACATATCAGACCAAACCAGGACAAACCAGGACATATCAGAACAAACCAGGACATATCAGAACAAACCAGACCAAACCAGGACAAACCAGGACATATCAGACCAAACCAGTACATATCAGACCAAACCAGGACAAACCAGGACATATCAGACCAAACCAGGACAAACCAGGACATATCAGACCAAACCAGGACAAACCAGGACATATCAGTCCAAACCAGGACAAACCAGGACACATCAGTCCAAACCAGGACAAAACCAGGACAAACCAGGACATACCAGACCTAGGGGTGTGCAAAAATATTCAAATATTGATATATCGTTTGTTTAATGTGATGATACAGTATCGATATTGTGGGCTACTGTATCGATATATTGAGTATTCTTTGGTATATTTTACAAAATAATTTTGTTCCAGCTACAGTTTTGTTGCTTGTTCAGAAGAAAACTCGTTTATGCGACACATTTGACATTTTCACTGTTCTGGTGATTAAAATGTTTGTTTTTCATATGAACTTTGCACAGGAGCTGGTTTAACAAAGACTTTTATTGTTACAACCACCACTTAACCATTATTTTTATTTAATCTTATAAAATTAATTTGAAATATGCCGTATCAAACCAAAAGTGCACTGTATATATATATATCGTATCGGTTCTTCTTAATGATACCAGCCCTAATCAGACCAAACCAGGACACATCAGAACTGTGTAATGTCAAATACAGTGGCTGTTTGTCAGGTTTGCATGTCTTCAGTGTTGGCATGGTGATGGCGTGGTGTTGATGTGCTGATGACGTGGTGATGGTGTGCTGATGGCGTGGTGTTGGTGTGGTGTTGGCGTGGTGATGGTGTGCTGATGGCGTGGTGTTGGTGTGGTGTTGGCGTGGTGATGGCGTGGTGATGGTGTGCTGATGGCGTGGTGTTGGTGTGGTGTTGGCGTGGTGATGGCGTGTTGTTGGCGTGGTGTTGGCGTGCTGATGGTGTGGTGGTGGTGTGGTGTTGGCGTATTGGCATGGTGTTGGCCTGGTGATGGCGTGGTGTTGGCGTGGCCCTGGCGTGGTGTTGGCATGTTGGCGTGGTGTTGGCGTGGTGTTGGCATGTTGGCGTGGTGTTGATGTGGTGTTGGCGTGGTGTGATGCTGGCGTGGAGTTGGCGTGCTGATGGTGTGGTGTTGGTGTGGTGTTGCCGTGCTGATGGTGTGGTGGTGGTGTGGTGTTGGTGTGGTGATGGCATGGTGTTGGTGTGGTGTGGTGTTGGCATGGTGTGGTGTTGGCATGGTGTTGGCGTGGTGATGGCGTGGTGTTGGCGTAGTGTTGGTGTGGTGTTGGCGTGGTGATGGCGTGGTGTTGGTGTGCTGTTGGCGTGATGTTGGCGTGTTGTTGGCGTGGTGTTGGTGTGGTGTTGGCGTGGTGTTTGCGTGGTGTTTGCGTGGTGTTGGTGAGGTGTTGGTGTGGTGTTGGTGTGCTGTTGGCGTGATGTTGGCGTGTTGTTGGCGTGGTGTTGGTGTGGTGTTGGTGTAGTGTTGGCCTGGTGTTGGCGTGGTGATGGCATGGTGTTGGCGTGTTGGTGTGGCGTTTGCGTGGTGTTTGCGTGGTGTTTGCGTAGTGTTGGCGTGGTGTTGGTGAGGTGTTTGTGTGCTGATGGTGTAGTGTTGGCGTGGTGTTGGTGTGCTGATGGTGTGGTGTTGCCGTGGTGTTTGCGTGGTGTTTGCGTGGTGTTGGTGTGGTGTTGGTGTGGTGTTGGTGTGCTGATTGTGTGGTGTTGGCGTGGTGTTTGCGTGGTTTGCGTGGTGTTTGCATGGTGTTGGCGTGGTGTTGGTGAGGTGTTGGTGTGGTGTTGGTGTGGTGTTGGTGTGCTGTTGGTGTGGTGTTGGCGTGCTGATGGTGTGGTGTTGGCGTGGTGTTGGTGTGGTGTTGGTGTGCTGATTGTGTGGTGTTGGTGTGGTGTTGGCGTGCTGATTGTGTGGTGTTGGTGTGGTGTTGGTGTGCTGATTGTGCAGTGTTGGTGTGGTGTTGGTGTGCTGATTGTGTGGTGTTGGTGTGGTGTTGGCGTGCTGATGGTGTGGTGTTGGCATGGTGTTGGTGTGGTGTTGGTGTGCTGATTGTGTGGTGTTGGCGTGGTGTTGGTGTGATGTTGGTGTGGTTTTGGCGTGGTGATGGCGTGGTGTTGGCGTGGTGTTGGCGTGGTGATGACGTGGTGTTGGCGTGGCCCTGGCGTGGTGTTGGCGTGGCCCTGGCGTGGTGTTGGCGTGGCCCTGGCGTGGTGTTGGCGTGGCCCTGGCATGGTGTTGGCATGGCCCTGGCGTGGTGTTGGCGTGGCCTTGGCGTGGTGTTGGCGTGGTGTTGGCGTGCTGATGGTGTGGTGTTGGCGTGGTGTTGGCATGGCCCTGGCGTGGTGTAGGTGTGGCCCTAGCGTGGTGTTGGCGTGGCCCTGGCGTGGTGTTGGCGTGGCCCTGGCGTGCTGACATTGTTGTTGTGTGTTGCAGTTACGCGGTGACGGTGCAGGAGTCGTATGCTCATCCTTTTGACCAGATCTACTACACCCGCTGCACCGACATCCTCAACTGGTTCAAGTGCACCAAACACCGGTGAGGACATGTCTGTGTCTGTGTCTGTGCCTGTGTCTCTGTGTCTGTGCCTGTGTCTGTCTCTGTGTCTGTGGCTCTGTGTCTGTGTCTGTGGCTCTGTCTCTGTGTCTCTGTGTCTGTGTCTGTGGCTCTGTGTCTGTGTCTGTGCCTGTGTCTGTGCCTGTGTCTCTGTGTCTGTCTGTCTCTGTGTCTGTGTCTGTGGCTCTGTGTCTGTGTCTGTGCCTGTGTCTGTGCCTGTGTCTCTGTGTCTGTGTCTGTCTCTGTGTCTGTGTCTGTGTCTGTGTCTGTGGCTCTGTGTCTCTGTGTCTGTGCCTGTGTCTCTGTGTCTGTGCCTGTGTCTGTGTCTGTGTCTGTGTCTGTGGCTCTGTGTCTGTCTCTGTGTCTGTGTCTCTGTGTCTGTGTCTCTGTGTCTGTGTCTCTGTGTCTGTGTCTGTGCCTGTGTCTGTGTCTGTGCCTGTGTCTCTGTGTCTGTGTCTGTGCCTGTGTCTGTCTCTGTGTCTGTGCCTGTGTCTGTGTCTGTGTCTGTGTCTGTGTCTGTGGCTCTGTGTCTGTGGCTCTGTGTCTGTGTCTCTGTGTCTGTGCCTGTGTCTGTGTCTGTGGCTCTGTGTCTGTCTCTGTGTCTCTGTGTCTCTGTGTCTCTGTGTGTCTGTGTCTGTGGCTCTGTGTCTGTGTCTCTGTGTCTGTAGCTCTGTCTCTGTGTCTCTGTGTCTGTGGCTCTGTGTCTGTCTTTGTGTCTGTGGCTCTGTCTCTGTGTCTCTGTGTCTGTGGCTCTGTCTCTGTGTCTCTGTTTCTCTGTGTCTGTGGCTCTGTGTCTGTCTTTGTGTCTGTGGCTCTGTGTCTGTCTCTGTGTCTGTGTCTCTGTGTCTGTGTTAAAGTTATTCCCTCGTCCATACTCCACAGAACTTGCCCAACATTATAATTTACTACTCAAAACTTTGACACATCCTCATTCAGTGTATTTTTACTTTCTAAATTGTATATAAGTACTAGGGGTTGGACATTAATGTGTTAATTACAATGAATTAATTACAAAGAAAATGCATTCAAAATATTAACACATTTTATCTCCATTTGCGTCAAACAACGAGGAACGTTTGTCAGTGAACTACAGCACGTACACCAAGTATACTGAGGCACACCTCAGACTACTCCATGAGTTTATGGAGATAATAACGAGGAGAAGTGAGGACAGAAGGAGTGAGGACAGGAGGAGTGAGGACAGGAGGAGGAGAAGTGAGGACAGGAGGAGTGAGGACAGGAGGAGGAGAAGTGAGGACAGGAGGAGAAGTGAGGACAGGAGGAGGAGTGAGGACAGGAGGAGGAGAAGTGAGGACAACAGGAGTGAGGACAGGAGGAGTGAGGCAGGAGTGAGGACATGAGGAGTGAGGTCATGAGGAGTGAGGACAGGAGGAGTGAGGACAGGAGAAGTGAGGACAGAAGGAGTGAGGACAGGAGGAGTGAGGTCATGAGGAGTGAGGACAGGAGGAGTGAGGACAGGAGAAGTGAGGACAGAAGGAGTGAGGACAGGAGGAGTGAAGAGAGGAGGAGTGAGGACAGGAGGAGTGAGGACATGAGGAGTGAGGACAGAAGGAGGAAAAGTGAGGACAACAGGAGTGAGGACAGGAGGAGTGAGGACAGGAGAAGTGAGGACAGGAAGAGGCGAAGTGAGGACAGGAGAATTGAGGACAGGAGGAGAAATGAAGACAGGAGGAGTGAGGACAGGAGGAGTGAGGACAGGAGAAGTGAGGACAGGAGGAGTGAGGACAGGAGGAGGTGAAGTGAGGACAGGAGGAGAATTGAAGACAGGAGGAGTGAGGACAGGAGGAGTGAGGACAGGAGGAGGCGAAGTGAGGACAGGAGGAGTGAGGACAGTAGGAGTGAGGACAGGAGGAGGCGAATTGAGGACAGGAGGAGTGAGGACAGGAGGAGTGAGGACAGGAGGAGTGAGGACAGGCGAAGTGAGGACAGGAGGAGTGAGGACAGGCGAAGTGAGGGCAGGAGGAGGCGGAGTGAGGACAGAAGGAGTGAGGACAGGCGAAGTGAGGACAGGAGGAGTGAGGACAGGCGAAGTGAGGACAGGAGAAGTGAGGACAGGAGGAGGTGAAGTGAGGACAGGAGGAGTGAGGACAGGAGGAGTGAGGACAAGAGGAGTGAGGACAGGCGAAGTGAGGACAGGTGAAGTGAGGACAGGAGGAGGTGAAGTGAGCACAGGAGGAGTGAGGACAGGAGGAGTGAGGACAAGAGGAGTGAGGACAGGCGAAGTGAGGACAGGAGGAGTGAGGACAGGTGAAGTGAGGACAGGAGGAGTGAGGACATGAGGAGGAGTGAGGACAGGAGGAGTGCGGACAGGAGGAGTGAGGGCAGGAGGAGTGAGGACAGGAGGAGTGAGGGCAGGAGGAGTGAGGGCAGGAGGAGTGAGGACAGGAGGAGGCGAAGTGAGGACAGGAGGAATGAGGACAGGAGGAGGCAAAGTGAGGACAGGAAGAGTGAGGACAGGGGGAGTGAGGACAGGAGGAGTGAGGGCAGGAGGAGCGAGGGCAGGAGGAGTGAGGACAGGAGGAGGCGAAGTGAGGACAGGAGGAATGAGGACAGGAGGAGGCAAAGTGAGGACAGGAAGAGTGAGGACAGGAAGAGTGAGGACAGGAGGAGGAGTGAGGACAGGAGGAGTGAGGACAGGAGGAGGAGTGAGGACAGGAGGAGGAGTGAGGACAGGAGGAGGAGTGAGGACAGGAGGAGTGAGGACAGGAGGAGGAGTGAGGACAGGAGAAGTGAGGACAGGAGGAGTGAGGACAGGAGGAGTGAGGACAGGAGGAGTGAGGACAGGAGGAGTGAGGACAGGAGGAGTGAGGACAGGAGGAGTGAGGACAGGAGGAGTGAGGAAAGGAGGAGTCAAGGAGAGGACAGGAAGAGTGAGGACAGGAAGAGTGAGGACAGGAGGAGGAGTGAGGACAGGAGGAGTGAGGACAGGAGCAGTGAGGACAGGAGGAGGAGTGAGGACAGGAGGAGGAGTGAGGACAGGAGGAGTGAGGACAGGAGGAGGAGTGAGGACAGGAGAAGTGAGGACAGGAGGAGGTGAAGTGAGGACAGGAGGAGTGAGGACAGGAGGAGTGAGGACAAGAGGAGTGAGGACAGGCGAAGTGAGGACAGGTGAAGTGAGGACAGGAGGAGGTGAAGTGAGCACAGGAGGAGTGAGGACAGGAGGAGTGAGGACAAGAGGAGTGAGGACAGGCGAAGTGAGGACAGGAGGAGTGAGGACAGGTGAAGTGAGGACAGGAGGAGTGAGGACATGAGGAGGAGTTAGGACAGGAGGAGTGAGGACAGGAGAAGTGAGGACAGGAGGAGTGAGGACAGGAGGAGTGAGGACAGGAGGAGTGAGGGCAGGAGGAGTGAGGACAGGAGGAGGCGAAGTGAGGACAGGAGGAATGAGGACAGGAGGAGGCAAAGTGAGGACAGGAAGAGTGAGGACAGGAAGAGTGAGGACAGGAGGAGTGAGGGCAGGAGGAGTGAGGGCAGGAGGAGTGAGGACAGGAGGAGGCGAAGTGAGGACAGGAGGAATGAGGACAGGAGGAGGCAAAGTGAGGACAGGAAGAGTGAGGACAGGAAGAGTGAGGACAGGAGGAGGAGTGAGGACAGGAGGAGTGAGGACAGGAGGAGGAGTGAGGACAGGAGGAGGAGTGAGGACAGGAGGAGTGAGGACAGGAGGAGGAGTGAGGACAGGAGAAGTGAGGACAGGAGGAGTGAGGACAGGAGGAGTGAGGACAGGCGAAGTGAGGACAGGAGGAGTGAGGACAGGTGAAGTGAGGACAGGAGGAGTGAGGACAGGAGGAGGTGTGAGTTCAGGTGGAGTGCTGACATGAGGTGTGAGGACGGGAGGAGTGAGGACAGGAGGAGTGAGGACAGGAGGAGGAGTGAGGACAGGAGGAGTGAGGACAGAGGGAGGAGAGAGGACAGGAGGAGTGAGGACAGGAGGAGGAGTGAGGACAGGAGGAGGAGTGAGGACAGGAGGAGGAGTGAGGACAGGAGGAGCAGTGAGGACAGGAGGAGGAGAGAGGACAGGAGGAGGAGTGAGGACAGGAGGAGTGAGGACAGGAGGAGCGAGGACAGGAGGAGTGAGGAAAGGAGGAGTGAGGACAGGAGGAGGCGAAGTGAGGACAGGAGGAATGAGGACAGGAGGAGGCAAAGTGAGGACAGGAAGAGTGAGGACAGGAAGAGTGAGGACAGGAGGAGGAGTGAGGACAGGAGGAGTGAGGACAGGAGCAGTGAGGACAGGAGGAGGAGTGAGGACAGGAGGAGGAGTGAGGACAGGAGGAGTGAGGACAGGAGGAGGAGTGAGGACAGGAGAAGTGAGGACAGGAGGAGGTGAAGTGAGGACAGGAGGAGTGAGGACAGGAGGAGTGAGGACAGGAGGAGTGAGGACAAGAGGAGTGAGGACAGGCGAAGTGAGGACAGGTGAAGTGAGGACAGGAGGAGGTGAAGTGAGCACAGGAGGAGTGAGGACAGGAGGAGTGAGGACAAGAGGAGGCGAAGTGAGGACAGGAGGAGGAGTGAGGACAGGTGAAGTGAGGACAGGAGGAGTGAGGACATGAGGAGGAGTGAGGACAGGAGGAGTGCGGACAGGAGGAGTGAGGGCAGGAGGAGTGAGGACAGGAGGAGTGAGGGCAGGAGGAGTGAGGGCAGGAGGAGTGAGGACAGGAGGAGGCGAAGTGAGGACAGGAGGAATGAGGACAGGAGGAGGCAAAGTGAGGACAGGAAGAGTGAGGACAGGGGGAGTGAGGACAGGAGGAGTGAGGGCAGGAGGAGCGAGGGCAGGAGGAGTGAGGACAGGAGGAGGCGAAGTGAGGACAGGAGGAATGAGGACAGGAGGAGGCAAAGTGAGGACAGGAAGAGTGAGGACAGGAAGAGTGAGGACAGGAGGAGGAGTGAGGACAGGAGGAGTGAGGACAGGAGGAGGAGTGAGGACAGGAGGAGGAGTGAGGACAGGAGGAGGAGTGAGGACAGGAGGAGTGAGGACAGGAGGAGGAGTGAGGACAGGAGAAGTGAGGACAGGAGGAGTGAGGACAGGAGGAGTGAGGACAGGCGAAGTGAGGACAGGAGGAGTGAGGACAGGTGAAGTGAGGACAGGAGGAGTGAGGACATGAGGAGGAGTGAGGACAGGAGGAGTGAGGACAGGAGGAGTGAGGACAGGAGGAGTGAGGACAGGAGGAGGCAAAGTGAGGACGGGAAGAGTGAGGACAGGAGAAGTGAGGACAGGAGGAGGAGTGAGGACAGGAGGAGGAGAAGTGAGGACAACAGGAGTGAGGACAGGAGGAGTGAGGCAGGAGTGAGGACATGATGAGTGAGGTCATGAGGAGTGAGGACAGGAGGAGTGAGGACAGGAGAAGTGAGGACAGAAGGAGTGAGGACAGGAGGAGTGAGGTCATGAGGAGTGAGGACAGGAGGAGTGAGGACAGGAGAAGTGAGGACAGAAGGAGTGAGGACAGGAGGAGTGAAGAGAGGAGGAGTGAGGACAGGAGGAGTGAGGACATGAGGAGTGAGGACATGAGGAGTGAGGACAGAAGGAGGAGAAGTGAGGACAACAGGAGTGAGGACAGGAGGAGTGAGGACAGGAGAAGTGAGGACAGGAGGAGGCGAAGTGAGGACAGGAGGAGTGAGGACAGGTGAAGTGACGACAGGAGGAGTGAGGACATGAGGAGTGAGGACAAGAGGAGTGAGGACAGGTGAAGTGAGGACAGAAGGAGTGAGGACAGGTGAAGTGACGACAGGAGGAGTGAGGACAATAGGAGGAGTGAGGACAGGAGGAGTGAGGACAGGAAGAGTGAGGGCAGGAGGAGTGAGGACAGGAGGAGTGAGGGCAGGAGGAGTGAGGGCAGGAGGAGTGAGGACAGGAGGAGTGAGGGCAGGAGGAGTGAGGACAGGAGGAGGCGAAGTGAGGACAGGAGGAATGAGGACAGGAGGAGGCAAAGTGAGGACAGGAAGAGTGAGGACAGGAAGAGTGAGGACAGGAGGAGGAGTGAGGACAGGAGGAGTGAGGACAGGAGGAGTGAGGACAGGAGGAGGAGTGAGGACAGGAGGAGTGAGGACAGGAGGAGGAGTGAGGACAGGAGAAGTGAGGACAGAGGAGGCGAAGTGAGGACAGGAGGAGTGAGGACAGGCGAAGTGAGGACAGGAGGAGTGAGGACAGGCGAAGTGAGGACAGGAGGAGTGAGGACATGAGGAGGAGTGAGGACAGGAGGAGTGAGGACAGGAGGAGTGAGGGCAGGAGGAGTGAGGACAGGAGGAGTGAGGACAGGAGGAGGCAAAGTGAGGACAGGAAGAGTGAGGACAGGAGAAGTGAGGACAGGAGGAGGAGTGAGGACAGGAGGAGGAGAAGTGAGGACAGGAGGAATGAGGACAGGAGGAGGCAAAGTGAGGACAGGAAGAGTGAGGACAGGAAGAGTGAGGACAGGAGGAGTGAGGACAGGAGGAGTCAGGACAGGAGGAGGAGTGAGGACAGAAGGAGTGAGGACAGGCGAAGTGAGGACAGGAGGAGTGAGGACAGGCGAAGTGAGGACAGGAGAAGTGAGGACAGGAGGAGGTGAAGTGAGGACAGGAGGAGTGAGGACAGGAGGAGTGAGGACAAGAGGAGTGAGGACAGGCGAAGTGAGGACAGGTGAAGTGAGGACAGGAGGAGGTGAAGTGAGCACAGGAGGAGTGAGGACAGGAGGAGTGAGGACAAGAGGAGTGAGGACAGGCGAAGTGAGGACAGGAGGAGTGAGGACAGGTGAAGTGAGGACAGGAGGAGTGAGGACATGAGGAGGAGTTAGGACAGGAGGAGTGCGGACAGGAGGAGTGAGGGCAGGAGGAGTGAGGACAGGAGGAGTGAGGGCAGGAGGAGTGAGGGCAGGAGGAGTGAGGACAGGAGGAGGCGAAGTGAGGACAGGAGGAATGAGGACAGGAGGAGGCAAAGTGAGGACAGGAAGAGTGAGGACAGGGGGAGTGAGGACAGGAGGAGTGAGGGCAGGAGGAGCGAGGGCAGGAGGAGTGAGGACAGGAGGAGGCGAAGTGAGGACAGGAGGAATGAGGACAGGAGGAGGCAAAGTGAGGACAGGAAGAGTGAGGACAGGAAGAGTGAGGACAGGAGGAGGAGTGAGGACAGGAGGAGTGAGGACAGGAGGAGGAGTGAGGACAGGAGGAGGAGTGAGGACAGGAGGAGGAGTGAGGACAGGAGGAGTGAGGACAGGAGGAGGAGTGAGGACAGGAGAAGTGAGGACAGGAGGAGTGAGGACAGGAGGAGTGAGGACAGGCGAAGTGAGGACAGGAGGAGTGAGGACAGGTGAAGTGAGGACAGGAGGAGTGAGGACATGAGGAGGAGTGAGGACAGGAGGAGTGAGGACAGGAGGAGTGAGGACAGGAGGAGTGAGGACAGGAGGAGGCAAAGTGAGGACGGGAAGAGTGAGGACAGGAGAAGTGAGGACAGGAGGAGGAGTGAGGACAGGAGGAGGAGAAGTGAGGACAACAGGAGTGAGGACAGGAGGAGTGAGGCAGGAGTGAGGACATGATGAGTGAGGTCATGAGGAGTGAGGACAGGAGGAGTGAGGACAGGAGAAGTGAGGACAGAAGGAGTGAGGACAGGAGGAGTGAGGTCATGAGGAGTGAGGACAGGAGGAGTGAGGACAGGAGAAGTGAGGACAGAAGGAGTGAGGACAGGAGGAGTGAAGAGAGGAGGAGTGAGGACAGGAGGAGTGAGGACATGAGGAGTGAGGACATGAGGAGTGAGGACAGAAGGAGGAGAAGTGAGGACAACAGGAGTGAGGACAGGAGGAGTGAGGACAGGAGAAGTGAGGACAGGAGGAGGCGAAGTGAGGACAGGAGGAGTGAGGACAGGTGAAGTGACGACAGGAGGAGTGAGGACATGAGGAGTGAGGACAAGAGGAGTGAGGACAGGTGAAGTGAGGACAGAAGGAGTGAGGACAGGTGAAGTGACGACAGGAGGAGTGAGGACAATAGGAGGAGTGAGGACAGGAGGAGTGAGGACAGGAAGAGTGAGGACAGGAGGAGTGAGGACAGGAGGAGTGAGGGCAGGAGGAGTGAGGGCAGGAGGAGTGAGGACAGGAGGAGTGAGGGCAGGAGGAGTGAGGACAGGAGGAGGCGAAGTGAGGACAGGAGGAATGAGGACAGGAGGAGGCAAAGTGAGGACAGGAAGAGTGAGGACAGGAAGAGTGAGGACAGGAGGAGGAGTGAGGACAGGAGGAGTGAGGACAGGAGGAGTGAGGACAGGAGGAGGAGTGAGGACAGGAGGAGTGAGGACAGGAGGAGGAGTGAGGACAGGAGAAGTGAGGACAGAGGAGGCGAAGTGAGGACAGGAGGAGTGAGGACAGGCGAAGTGAGGACAGGAGGAGTGAGGACAGGCGAAGTGAGGACAGGAGGAGTGAGGACATGAGGAGGAGTGAGGACAGGAGGAGTGAGGACAGGAGGAGTGAGGGCAGGAGGAGTGAGGACAGGAGGAGTGAGGACAGGAGGAGGCAAAGTGAGGACAGGAAGAGTGAGGACAGGAGAAGTGAGGACAGGAGGAGGAGTGAGGACAGGAGGAGGAGAAGTGAGGACAGGAGGAATGAGGACAGGAGGAGGCAAAGTGAGGACAGGAAGAGTGAGGACAGGAAGAGTGAGGACAGGAAGAGTGAGGACAGGAGGAGTGAGGACAGGAGGAGTCAGGACAGGAGGAGGAGTGAGGACAGGAGGAGGAGTGAGGACAGGAGGAGGAGTGAGGACAGGAGAAGTGAGGACAGAGGAGGCGAAGTGAGGACAGGAGGAGTGAGGACAGGAGGAGTGAGGACAGGCGAAGTGAGGACAGGAGGAGTGAGGACAGGCGAAGTGAGGACAGGAGGAGTGAGGACATGAGGAGGAGTGAGGACAGGAGGAGTGAGGACAGGAGGAGTGAGGGCAGGAGGAGTGAGGACAGGAGGAGTGAGGACAGGAGGAGGCAAAGTGAGGACAGGAAGAGTGAGGACAGGAGAAGTGAGGACAGGAGGAGGAGTGAGGACAGGAGGAGGAGAAGTGAGGACAACAGGAGTGAGGACAGGAGGAGGAGAAGCTGCAGAACTTCTGTCACTGTCCATAGTTCTTAATGAAGGTCAGAAATCATGAGTTGGAAATGATCTAATGTTCAGTCCAGTTGATCCACAGGTGCCTCCAGCAGAACCTCTAAGGCCCCGACAGCTGGATATTCTCACTGATAGTAGATAATGGTCAGTTAATTAACGACTAATTGATAATCCATGATTAATCACAGTCTGTACAAAGTGATATCTCTGACCAGTGTGACGGAGCTGATCACAAAGTCTCCGAGGCTTCCATTTTTAATCAGCTTTTTTTACCAGAATGAAAAAAAGTCCATTATAACGTTCGGCCCTGCAGATTTACTCTCACAAAATCATTTCTCTCCTGAAAACCCCTGATTTAAGTTTGAAAATGAAACAGAACTTTCAACACATTAAAGTGCCGCTGACAGGTTAGACTCGTGTCACTGAAACATTATATCATTAGGTTTAAGATTTAACTAAACATTTGACCATTTTCTTTCTGGTTGTAAATCATGACATCACCACAGGGACTTCCATCACTGTCACTATAGCAACCAAAACTCCTCTGTCACAAAATATTTGACAAATAAAAACATAAGAAAACAAAGTGTCAGAAAAATGTGTTTCTTATGTAAATTGTGCCAAACTTTTAGACAAAATTCTCCTGTTTGTCATTTTCAACATATTTTTAAACTTGTCTTCACAAATTGCTTCTTGATTTGATTCTCTCCTTCTCTGCCTCCTCCTGTACCTCCTGCTCCTCCTGTTTCTCCTGTACCTCCTGCTCCTCCTGTTTCTCCTGTACCTCCTCCTCTTGTTTCTCCTGTACCTCCTCCTCCTGTTTCTCCTGTACCTCCTGCTCCTGTTTCTCCTGTACCTCCTGCTCCTCCTGTTTCTCCTGTACCTCCTGCTCCTCCTGTTTCTCCTGTACCTCCTCCTCCTCCTGTTTCTCCTGTACCTCCTGCTCCTCCTGTTTCTCCTGTACCTCCTCCTCCTCCTGTTTCTCCTGTACCTCCTGCTCCTCCTGTTTCTCCTGTACCTCCTCCTCCTCCTGTTTCTCCTGTACCTCCTGCTCCTCCTGTTTCTCCTGTACCTCCTCCTCCTCCTGTTTCTCCTGTACCTCCTGCTCCTCCTGTTTCTCCTGTACCTCCTCCTCCTCCTGTTTCTCCTGTACCTCCTGCTCCTCCTGTTTCTCCTGTACCTCCTCCTCCTCCTGTTTCTCCTGTACCTCCTGCTCCTCCTGTTTCTCCTGTACCTCCTCCTCCTCCTGTTTCTCCTGTACCTCCTGCTCCTCCTGTTTCTCCTGTACCTCCTGCTCCTCCTGTTTCTCCTGTACCTCCTGCTCCTCCTGTTTCTCCTGTACCTCCTCCTCCTCCTGTTTCTCCTGTACCTCCTGCTCCTCCTGTTTCTCCTGTACCTCCTCCTCCTCCTGTTTCTCCTGTACCTCCTGCTCCTCCTGTTTCTCCTGTACCTCCTGCTCCTCCTGTTTCTCCTGTTTCTCCTGTACCTCCTGCTTCTCCTGTTTCTCCTGTTTCTCCTGTACCTCCTGCTCCTCCTGTTTCTCCTGTACCTCCTGCTCCTCCTGTTTCTCCTGTACCTCCTGCTCCTCCTGTACCTCCTGCTGCTCCTGTTTCTCCTGTACCTCCTGCTCCTCCTGTTTCTCCTGTACCTCCTGCTGCTCCTGTTTCTCCTGTACCTCCTGCTCCTCCTGTTTCTCCTGTACCTCCTGCTCCTCCTGTTTCTCCTGTACCTCCTCCTCCTCCTGTTTCTCCTGTACCTCCTGCTCCTCCTGTTTCTCCTGTACCTCCTGATCCTCCTGTTTCTCCTGTACCTCCTGCTCCTCCTGTTTCTCCTGTTTCTCCTGTACCTCCTGCTCCTCCTGTTTCTCCTGTACCTCCTGCTCCTCCTGTTTCTCCTGTTTCTCCTGTATCTCCTGCTCCTCCTGTTTCTCCTGTACCTCCTGCTCCTCCTGTTTCTCCTGTTTCTCCTGTACCTCCTGCTCCTCCTGTTTCTCCTGTACCTCCTGCTGCTCCTCTTTCTCCTGTACCTCCTGCTCCTCCTGTTTCTTCTGTACCTCCTCCTTCTCCTTCTCTACCACCTCCTGCTCCTCCTGCTCCTCCTGTAGGTTGTGCCCTTGAGCCTGACGTCCCCATGTTTTTGTGTTTCAGGATCAGTTATAAGACGGCGTACCGTCGCGGTGTCCGCACCATGTACCGCCGCCGCTCACAGTGTTGCCCCGGATACTACGAGAGCGGAGACCTCTGTGTCCGTGAGTACACCTCCTCCCTCCTTCCTCTGTCCTCCCTCCATCCCTCTTTCCTCCCTCCGTCTCCTCTCGTGACATTTCACACCGGAGCTGCACGGTCAGAGCAGAGGAGACACCTCCACATAGATCGGTGCTGGGGGTGGTTTGTAGTTGCAGCCCCCTGCCTGCCTCCACCTCTTCGCCCGCTCTGCTCCGACTCTGTATAATGGAAAAGTGTCGGCGTGTCTGGCCCGTGTGTGGAGCTGGGCCTTTAAAGGTCTTGTATTATCCAGCGATCGGGCTTCAGACGCCTTTGCACTGGCCTTTCACTCTGTATCACCTGAAAACACGTGTATGATCTGCTCTGACTACATGACCAACAGTCTGGATTTCATCCTGTGTAGGTTAGAGAGAATGTAGCTCACTTATTTCCTTTGTTTCATCTTTAAAGGTCCAATATTATGCAAATAACAGACTCTGGTGCGCTTTAAGTCATGTTATAATGTTCTTAGCTCCTTAAAACAACGGTCCAAAGGTTTTGACGACACGTAACAGCAAAACAGCTGGAATCAGGCTGTTTGCATCTGAGTGTTTAACTCCACAGGGAAATCTGAAGTCTGGTGAAGGTAAATGGACTTTAAAAACACCTGAGCCACCTGATGCCGTCATAATGTGGAAGTGTTCTGAGCGCAGTCAGATACCTCCTTCTCTACCTCCTGCTCCTCCTGCTCTTCCTGCTCCTCCTTCTCTACCTCCTGCTCCTCCTGCTCTTCCTGCTCTTCCTGCTCCTCCTGCTCCTCCTGCTCTTCCTGCTCCTCCTGCTCTACCTCCTGCTCCTCCTGCTCCTCCTTCTCTACCTCCTGCTCCTCCTGCTCTACCTCCTGCTCCTCCTGCTCTTCCTACTCCTCCTGCTCCTCCTGCTCTACCTCCTGCTCCTCCTGCTCCTCCTTCTCTACCTCCTGCTCTACCTGCTCCTCCTGCTCTACCTCCTGCTCTACCTCCTGCTCCTCCTGCTCTACCTTGTGCTCCTCCTGCTCTACCTCCTGCTCCTCCTGCTCTACCTCCTGCTCCTCCTGCTCCTCCTGCTCTACCTTGTGCTCCTCCTGCTCTACCTCCTGCTCCTGCTGCTCTACCTCCTGCTACTCCTGCTCCTCCTGCTCTACCTCCTGCTCCTCCTGCTCCTCCTGCTCTACCTCCTGCTCTACCTCCTGCTCCTCCTGCTCTACCTCCTGCTCCTCCTGCTCTACCTCCTGCTCCTCCTGCTCCTCCTGCTCTACCTGCTCCTCCTGCTCCTCCTGCTCTACCTCCTGCTCCTCCTGCTCCTCCTGCTCCTCCTCTGGTCTAAATAAGCTTCACTCAAACATGCAGGAGCAAAAACCCAAAACTCCAGGGGCATTTCTGAACAAGAAACAGTACTCTAAGATGTCCAAAGGCTGTAAAAAGTCTGTGAAGATCATATAGAAGCTTTAAATGTGCCTGTGTGAAACTTAAAACGAGCAAGGGACGATTTTACACGGCTCCTCCTTTACTGCCCCAGTCAGACTAATGTAATTGAAGTTGTATAACAATGAGAGAAGTTAACGAGCTGAGAGAGCGGCTTAGACACCCAGGACACCGCCACATAAAAGCACAGTGTGAGGTGTGTGTACAGTGTGAAGTGTGTGTACAGTGTGAGGTGTGTGTACAGTGTGAAGTGTGTGTACAGTGTGAGGTGTGTGTACAGTGTGAAGTGTGTGTACAGTGTGAGGTGTGTGTACAGTGTGAGGTGTGTGTACAGTGTGAGGTGTGTGTACAGTGTGAAGTGTGTGTACAGTGTGAGGTGTGTGTACAGTGTGAGGTGTGTGTACAGTGTGAGGTGTGTACAGTGTGAAGTGTGTGTACAGTGTGAGGTGTGTGTACAGTGTGAGGTGTGTGTACAGTGTAAGGTGTGTGTGAGGTGTGTGTACAGTGTGAAGTGTGTGTACAGTGTGAGGTGTGTGTACAGTGTGAAGTGTGTGTACAGTGTGAAGTGTGTGTGAGGTGTGTGTACAGTGTGAAGTGTGTGTACAGTGTGAAGTGTGTGTACAGTGTGAGGTGTGTGTACAGTGTGTGTAAAGTGGACAATGAAACTGAACAGATACAAAACACAATCCATCACTGGACACACTTACATGGTCGGTAAACATCCGATAACTAGAATAACAAGATAAACCATAATTCAGTCTGAGTTTGGTGTGTTTACAGCACGAGATCTGATCAGGAAGAGCACCTGGTGAGACGTGTGAGTGGAGCGGTGTTTTAGAGGAGCTCTTGTATCTTGTATTTTCTTTCAGTTTTCTCTTCCACATTCCACGCTGCAGAAAACTAAATGTAGCCTAGTTAAGATGACGTACTTAAGAAAGTTTTGCCGGGATTTGAGTAGATTTCACTTGACAGGTAAAATGATCTGCCAGTGCAATAAGAGCTGTTGTACTTAAAATGTGACAATACATTTGCTACTCTTAAAATAAGAACAACTTTTTGCAGAAACAAAATGTTGCTTGAATTAAGAAAAACACTGATTCCACTGGCAGATCATTTTACTTGTCAAGTTGAATTGACTCAAATGAAGTCAAATGTTCTTATTTTACGTCATTTTAACTTACCTAGATACTGTGTTTTTCCAGTGCACCAATCCAGCCTTTTGAGTGCTGATACCGATATCGATACTTTGCCTTTAACTGATTCCCGATATGAACCGATACCAGAGGAGGGATGGAAAATGTCACTTAGGCTTCGTTCAGACTGTAGCCTGAAGTGACCCAAATCTGATCTTTTTGCCCCTATGCTACTTTTATTTGACAGTCTGAATGACACAGATCCAGTTTTTTCAAATGCATCTCAGGCCACTTGGATCTGTGCTCGTAAAACTGATACATATTAGATCTTTTCCTGTGCGACTTCAGTCTCAACCGCAGGTCGCATTCATCCGTCTTCACGTTCCTTTCTACGGATGCTGCTGCCGTCACGGCCAAAAACTTCGTCCTTCTCCCTCTCCTTCTCGATCTCCTTAAAATAAATAAGCTGCACATGTTCTGGATCCAGTACGACAGAAACTTTAAAGTCTCCAGGTGCTCCATGCTCACGTCCACGTTTAGGCGACTTTTGTAAACACTGAGTTCGCTGCTGTGACGTTGTGTCGTTCAGTGCTCATGCGGGACACTTTTGGGGCATTTAAAGTTCACACTGGAGATCACAGATAAATCACATTTAATCGGAAATGTGAACGAACTTGCAAAAAAATCTAATTGAGCGTTAAACCCTTCAGTCTGAGCATAGCCTTATACTACTTAGAAAAACCACCTCAGCACATCTGATGAAACGGCTCTCGTGACATTTCGTATCATCACATCAGACGGGGCGGGGCCAGGGGGGCTGTGGAGGGCTCCGGCCCCCTCTAGAACGGCCACTTCCACAGGACATTCAATCTCGACGAAAAACGATCTAATGGCGTCTACACAGAGTTCAACGGGACTCCCTACGGGACTCGCTACTGGGGATAACTACATTAAAACGTGTTTAAGCTGGGAGAACACGCCATTAATAAAAGGCTTTGAATAAATGTGAAGAGAGTTCCCCCACTGGCTCCTCCAACCAAAACATATGCCCGTAATCAGATCACTCAGAAGTCAGATGCCGCTCAGACGATTGCTGCACGTACACAAAGCTCCGGTTGGTCATATCAGCGCTGGTCAGGGCTATTCTTAGTTCTCAAAGTGAATGTTTTAGCCAAACGAGCGCCGTGGCGGTTGCAGTATTCTCCGCGGCTCATGTTTTATTCTCTGTAATCGGCCGCTGGAACACGAACCCCGGATTGCCACATGTCTCGTGCAACTCTTGGCTCAGTGCGTGTGAGACGGACCACTGCACGGAACAGTGGCACTTAACTTAGAATGTATAATAAACCAGATAACTCATAATATCACTCAAGAGCGCGGCCGTTTAGGTCAGATGCCCTTCCTCTAGGACTAAAACGAGGAACTGCAACAAATATATTATTGAAATAGTTGTTAAAAAACTAGAATGGAGCAGTTATCTTCAGACGGTCTCCGGTGAGATGCCCTGTGTCTGTTGTGTCTGAGATTAATGTCCTGTAATGAGTCTGTTGTTGCCATGGCGATAACTCCAGTATATTTATGCTAAAACTGCGGCTCACACGTGTTTACATGAGAGCTTTAATTCTGAATAAAAATGAATTCCACTTTAAAAAGTCCATGTAAACAATTTAATTCCAAACTATTTAATTCAGAATAAAAAAAACATGTAAACGTGGCCATTAATCTGCACTGTCCTAATTCAAATAAAGAAATCAAATGAACAGAAGTTACATCATAATGACTCAGGACCATACACGGTTTATATAAATGTGCAGAGCTAAACCTGTTAGCCACCGAAATCCAACAGGGAATGAGCATGGACGTGATTCCGACTCCATGGACTCTGGTTACAGTTTTTTTCTCTTGAAATACTGTGGCCCGTCTGTGTAACTGCTGCTGTCAGGCTCCTCATTTTGGTCTTAAATTCTACATGATCGGAGCAGATTTGATTGACAGCATTGCTAAGCTATGCTATGACGCTCACAATCAAAATTACAAATAACCCTGTAACTGTGGGTACGTCACACTGCCTTAGCCCACCGCTTTATACAGAATCTATAGGGACAGAAGTATTAACAAAATGAAGCTCTTTGGTAACTATAATCAGATTTATTTTATGACTCAAACTGGACTAAAACACTTCAAGAGTCATAATGGACTTAAATTAACCACAGAAGTGCAGAAATATCACATGCCCAGGTTAAGAAGGTTACACTGCAGGTTTTACTTTAGTATAATATGTTTTATGGGAAAAAACACATCCAAAACAACAATTTTACTGTATATCTACTGCTTCTTAGGGTCTCCATGGGGTTGGGGTCTCCTCACAGGGTTGGGGTCTCCTCACAGGGTTGGGGTCTCCACAGGGTTGGGGTCTCCTCACGGGGTTGGGGTCTCCTCACAGGGTTGGGGTCTCCTCACGGGGTTGGGGTCTCCACAGGGTTGGGGTCTCCTCACAGGGTTGGGGTCTCCACAGGGTTGGGGTCTCCTCACAGGGTTGGGGTCTCCTCACGGGGTTGGGGTCTCCACAGGGTTGGGGTCTCCTCACAGGGTTGGGGTCTCCTCACGGGGTTGGGGTCTCCACGGGATTCGGGTCTCCTCACGGGGTTGGGGTCTCCTCACGGGGTTGGGGTCTCCTCATGGGGTTGGGGTCTCCACAGGGTTGGGGTCTCCTCACGGGGTTGGGGTCTCCACAGGGTTGGGGTCTCCTCACGGGGTTGGGGTCTCCTCACAGGGTTGGGTTCTCCTCACGGGGTTGGGGTCTCCACAGGGTTGGGGTCTCCTCACAGGGTTGGGGTCTCCTCACGGGGTTGGGGTCTCCACAGGGTTGGGGTCTCCTCACAGGCTTGGGGTCTCCTCACGGGGTTGAGGTCTCCACAGGGTTGGGGTCTCCTCACAGGGTTGGGGTCTCCTCACAGGGTTGGGGTCTCCTCACAGCAGAGAAAGAACAGATCAGTGAAGCAGTCAGAGTCTCTGTACTGTGGAGGTGGAGCCTTAACTTTACTGCAAAAGAGACGTAAAGTTCAGCAGGGCAGTAAAAGTCCACCAACATGTACTCCTGATATATACTCCTAAAGTGTCTTCAGGGGGCTCCAAAAATCTGATAATAATCTCATTTCTGGAATAATCAGATCATGAAACGTCAGGATGTGATGTGAGTAATGTTTCTGTCGAGATCGACAACTCCAGGACTGAAATGATCCACATGATTCTAGTGAAGGTGTGTGGAGTTTAAAAACACAGTGGAGCACTTCCACACCACATGATGACATCACAAGGTGGAACAGAGTGTTTTCAGTCTGAGAGAAGAACTCGTCTGTGTGTGATGAAATGGCATGAGAATAGAGCAGAGTATTATGGGACATTTAAAATTTTAATAAAAAAATAATAATTAGCCGACTTAGACTCCAGCGACTGATTAATCGACTAAAGGATGACAGGAGTTATCTGATTTCCTGATTGCTCACACCTTTTTTGATGAGACAAATGATGTAAAAAAGTCCAAAGTCAAAATGGAAATGTCACATTTTGAAGCGTGATTTAAAAATGAGTTTGTCTTTGAAGCGTTTCTCTAAAAATCCTGATTCATGACACAGACCTCCAGCTGGTTTCCATCGTCTCAGGGAACGGGAACCCACACCAGGAATTTAATTAATCTATCTAATCTAATTATGGGGTTATCTGAATACTCTGGTTATCTGATTACTGTGGTTATCTGATTATTACTGGCCACGTAAATGGACCCTGTGACAAAATGTGTTTTTTGGAGCTAAGGGAGCCAGATAGTTGGATAAGAGCGGGCACGCTGAGGGCACCGGGCTGCCATGAGCACAAGGCACAACTATTAACAATTACAACACCAGAAGAGGGCGCTATAGGCAGAATTATATACAATAGAAGACAATAGTAAACAACAGTGAATACAGTGATTTGCTAATTGTGAATACTGGGCTTATCGTTCGCTTTATTCTACACAAATCTCTCAAAATGTGGCAACAAGAGCTGAAAAATGAGCTAAAACTGGATAGACGGGTGTGGTCATGTTTCAAACAGGCGTAAAGTCTTGCAAACGCCATTAAAAAAAGGAAGTCATGAAAAGTCACGCTATTTCTTACTGCAAATCATGGATCATTTCAGAATTGGGATTGTTGATCTCTACTGAGCTTAGACTTAGTTTAATTTATTTATTTAATGAGACGGGGCAGTGCACAGTCTACATTAACCTTAACAGGAGAGACGCATGTACCAGGCTGTAGCTCCAGAGCTCATTTCCACCTCTCGTCCCAGGCTGATGTTTTAGTTCATAGAGAATGTTTTTATAATGACCGGATTATCATAGCAATTCTGTATCTTCATTCACACCCAGTTCTCTCAGCACCTTAAAATCATCGTCGTTTATGAAAATCATCCTTCAGTTTCTTCAGTCCAGAACCTCTCACTCTCTCCACACACTCCTCAGTCACATTATGGGCGCAGGTTTGGTTTGAGAGGAGCCGCTGTTTCTCCAGGTGTGAGGATGTGCTTAGACAAACTTTACTGTTGGTTTTCAGATTCTTGAATGTGATGATGCCATATTCCCAGACAGGAGACGGTTTTCCCTATTAACCCCTGAAGACCTAAGGGCATTTTTAGTACATTTCTCCTCGCCTGGATTTTTTTCTTCTTTTTTTTCTTTTCTTAAAATGTTTTTCTTTTTTCTTAAAACTGCCCCTTTTACCCCTAATGAAGTGTTCTACCTCCTTTTGTTCAGTCCAACCTGTTATTTCACAATCTACTGCTGTAGTTGTGTCATGAGGCTGTGACAAAAGCTACAGGACCAGAAATAGAGATGAAGGGGAAAAAAAAAAAAAAAACCAGAAAATAAAATTCACACTCTTTTATACAAAACACACAGCAAACATGTAGAAACAACTTTTTGGACATAAAAATGCTTAATTTAGGGCCTTAGCTACAAAAATGCAAAATATCAAGTCTGTAAGTAAATAAAAAATCTCCTTATTGCCCTAAAAACAAAAAAAGTGCAGTGGCTCCATGACTTTCCTGGTCCAGTCCTGGAAACAGCTCCTGTCAGGTCCAGGGCCAGAGCCACAGCACTTCTGCATTTCCATGGTGGAAATTACATTTGGATTTGGACATTTGGACTGACATAAAAATACATTTCAAATGAAAATAGCAAGAGATGCACAATTATGCAGACCAAGATGAGTAATGCGCCTTTTATGTGAGAATTAACTCCACTTAGAGCGACTTTTTCACTCGTTATAAACACACACAGTCAGAGGAGTCGACCATCTTGACTCACTTCACTCTTTGGCAAAATTTGGCTCGATCAAAATGGACGGAGCGCATGAGTTTGGGGAAAACAAAGTTCCTATTAGACACTCGTTTTGCGCACGTCATCACACAGCGTGAGTGTGACGTAGGATAAAGCCACAGAAATGTACAGAAACCTCTATGTCTGCACTTTCAGAGGGGAAAAGGAAGTTTCTGTCTTTTACCGTTACAAAGTTCTGCGGTTATAGAAAACATATTCCTCTGTATCTTATACGATACTGTAGGTCTTCGAGGGTTAAATCAATGAAATGTTGATGAAGGAAGGTGCCCACCTGATGACCCTAGTGATACACATACCCTCCCGTTTACCACGTCATACCAACTGCTACACTCAGAGTTACCCAATTACCAAAGGGTTTGAAGCATCTTGTCCTATTAGCCTTACTGCTAAATAAGTTGCAGTAAAAAATAATAATAACCCTAAGGAGCTACAGTCATCCCTCTCTATAACGTGGTTTACCTTTCACGGGCTCACTGTTTCACGGATTTTTTTGGTGTCATTTTGCGTGCTTTTTCTTTGCATTATGTTCTGCGTAATCGAAGGTGGAATGTCTGTGTCTGTTTAGAAGAATCTTCTCCCTCTCGCCTTAAAACATACATGATAATTGTAAAAAATACAGCTGACTACTTAACGGATTTCGCCTATTGTGGGTTATTTTTAGAGACAGACAGACTCATAATAAAGAGTTCCTCAAACGTGAATGAAACAAACACGACTCCAGGACTTAAAGCTCATTGGAGTCTGTTTTCTGCCACACTGTTATTTTGTGGTGCAGGAAACCACACGTTTGCTCTGGCACTGATGATAGCGCCGCAGTGGGACCCGGTGTTTCTGTGAGTGGGGCGGACCTGGCGTGCCCCTGTGGGTGGAGTGGGCCGGGGGGCTGATGGGCGGCTGATGGGGGCAGAGAGGGCACTTGTGTTTTGTGCTGTGGTCACACACTCCTCCAGCCCCTGTAATCCCTCCACTCTGGCTCAGGATTAAGAGCTCTCGGTCCCCGGGCTGCTCTGCATGCAGCGACAAAAGGAGCGGAGGCATTATAGAGCGGACGACCTGAAATAAACTCGTCTTCGTCTGTTTCCGGACACTTGTTTAGTGTAACGTATCCCCCGTACATCATTAGCCCAGGGCCCTCGTTAAAGTGAAGGACCTCAGTGGTTAATAATTCAAAAAAGGTTTGAGTGTGATTTTTCTCCTGTGCATTAAACGAGCGGTGGGCCTCGGATGAACCCAGTGCGTGACATTCAATCGTAAACATCGGAAAAGACGATCGATAAAATGTGTCTCTGGATAATTTATAAAAAACTTGCATATTTATGGAACGCCTTCGTATCTGTGGATCGTTTTAACTTCCCGTAGCAGCGGAATAAGGCAAGACCAGAGGTTTGTGTCATTTATAATTCATAATTAAATATTGATATGTTGCAGCTGACGTCCTCAATGTTTCCTGAGGGCGTGACGCTAACTGTAGGCATGCTGTGTCTGGGGCTCTGTTACACTTTAATCTGAGCTTTGTTCAAGCCCAGCCTGACCATAAAGAACTGACTGATCTGAGCTCCAACAGGGGAGAGGATCTGAGCTGTGAAACACGTCCCTCTGAAGAACATCACAGTCACAAGCTAGCATTAGCATTAGCGTTAGCATTAGCGTTAGTGTTAGCATTAGCGTTAGTGTTAGCATTAGCGTTAGCCAACAGATATTCAGTGAGTCACTAGTGTCAAATCAAACTCCTGAACTGGACCGTGAACATGTGCTCTTTAAATCACTTTGGGATTTTTTTCAAGACTTTTCAGACGATCTTTAAACATTTTTGTCTGCGTTTGCTAATGTGTGCATTGTGTCACTGTGGTAACTGCTTAACATTCCACCACAGACATACATGTAGAACACCCCCAGCTGCACTGCAAAGTATCAATATGATGCATTCAGATTTATCATTTTTATCTTTTATTTAAATACTCTTCTTTAAATATAAATTCAATAGAATAAATTCATGTTCATTAATGGTCGGTGGAGAGTTTGTCACTGATCTGAAGTTTGGCGGTTTGAATCTCGCTCTCGACATAATCATCACTGAGCGTCAGATCCACTGACCCTCAGGTCGGTGGTGTGATTCCAGCTCCCACAGATGAAGCTGTTGTCGTGTCCTTGGGCAAGACACTTAACCCGCCTCAGCCCCAGTGTCTATGTACACTGGTGTGTGAATGTGTGACTATTTCCTTGTTGTAAAGCGTTTTGAGCCTTGAAGGTGGAAAAGTGCTGTATAAAAATGTGACCGTTTCAAAAAAAGTGCACACAGAGAGTCGAACGCCTGAGGCACAAACACAAATACACAAGATCAGGATTCAGCTTCAAGCCACAGTTCAGCGGCTCGACTGGACGACACGTGCAGATCAGAGCTTTAGGGTTAATACAGTCATTTAAAATCATCACGGATATGCCGGAGTCTACAGTGAGTCCTCTGTCAGTAAAAACAGGTGATTCTGACTTTGATGCAGGAAATTGGACTATTTTATTGGAAGTTATTTTTATAAAAAGTAAAATCAAACTGAAACCTGTGATTGAACAAAAAAGCGTAGTTTCTTTTTCAGTCGCATTTCTGTGCTCTACTTTGTCATAATATTTTTTCTCTTCTTCTAACCACTCAAACTTTAGAAAGAGCTGGTTTTGTGCTGTGTTTTTGTTGTGTGGATGCAGCGTCTTTTGGCCCCCGGTCGGTGGAGCTCGGTTTGTGTCGCGGTCGGGGATTGGTGCATTATATAAACTTGTGTCTCCTGAAAAGAGGCCCTTGGTCAGTTGTTATTTCTGACCTTTTCAGCCTCTCCCCAGACTCTCCACAGCCGCCACAGAACCGTCCACTGTTCAGGTCCAGACAGAGAAAAACACTGTGGAGCAAGAAGAAATGGACAGACATAAGAAACATAAGTATTCAGTCTGTCGTCTGGAATGCTATTTACACCAGATGCCCTGCCAATAACCACCTACGTTTGACTGCGTTTGATTTAATTATGGATCTTATTCATGAGCCTCAGAGATGAGTCAGCTTCATGCCGAAATGCATTAGCCTTTTCTTCGTTTATGTCGTGTTGAAGCCAAATACAAAAGCTGTGCGTGCATCTGATATTTAAGATGTGCAACTCTTTAGACATTTTTGGGATTAAAGGCCCATATTGTGCTATTTTCAGAAACATAAAACCTGGAGTTGTGTTTTGTTTCATTCAGTCACACAAACCTGCAGAGTTACACTACAAAAAAGGATTTTCCAGCATAGTGAAATTAAGCAGATTCATCTTAAAAGATCAATTTTAAGATTCCTTTACTTAATAAGATGATTTTTTTTTTACTTGTTTCAAGATATTCCATCCTGATTTATCTTATCTCGATATTACAACTTATTCTAAGCACTTTTATATTAACTCAGTCCAGGTTAAGCCTCTTTAACTTCCTTCTCAAACCAATAAGGGGAAAAATCTTGCCATAAATACTTGAAACTCGTGTTTTCTGCTTAGAACAAGATTCGTATTTTGTCTTGTTTTAAGAAAACTTGGTAAGTGAAAATTTCTTACTGTACTGGCAAAATATTTCACTTAAAATAGGGAATTTTTACCTCAAAATTTGTGTTTTTTTCTTATTTTTTGTTAGGCCTTTTTTGCAGTGTTGGCTGAGTCTCAAACTACTGTCAAACACTGTGTTCCACCTTGTGATGTCATGTGGTAATATGGGAAGTGCTCCACTGTGTTTCATTTGTGAATCATTTGGATCATTTCAGCCTTGGAATTGCCTCTCCTGAGGAAACGTTATAAAATGGTGTCTGACTGGATGACTAAATGTGGTTATTTACAGTGAACGATGAACCTTTAGTAATAAAAGTGCTGTAAAATAATGTTATAGTGTCAAAATAACGTGGTGAAAACTTATATTCTGCAGCTGAAGGAGCTCTCAGGTGTCAGTGCACGATTCAGTCTCAAACAAAGCTGCTTCCTGTGCTGTTTGTGCTGCTCCGGCTGTGGTCAGGGCCTGCAGAGGGCAGGGGCCATTGTGTCTGAGGTTTGTTAAACAGAGAGGAGCCCGAGGCATGATGGTCTGAGGGGTCAGGGGTCCGCGGGGTCACCGGAGCCTGGCAAGGGCCCTAACACTGAAAATATAGATCGTCTCTCAATCATCCCTCCATTACAGTCCACAAAGCAGCAGGAGAGTCCCTGCAGCTAATCGCAGAAACGCACCTCCGGCAAAAACGCTAAACTGGAGATTCAAAGATAATTCAGAAGACGGCGAGCTCCTGGCGACGCTCAGTCTAATTGCGGCGGACGGATGGAGGAGCCCGAGGAGATCTGCTGACGAAGGCGCTACATCGACTACCTGTAATCAATGAGTCGGCGGGATTCAAAGGGAAAGGAGACAAACTCAATGTCACCGCCTCGGAGTTTTCAATCAGCAAATTCTGATCAGCGCGAAGAGGGACATGCAAATGCACTAGAGCCCTTTAAAACCAGCTGAAAAAATATGGAAATGAAGTTTGGAATATGGGCAGGCTTCTCTTGAGGTCTGGGCCGGTGTACTGAAGGAACGGCATAATAAAGTAGGAGGTAGGTCTTTCATATTAATTGAAATTCATGAATCGCTGCTTAACTCAGGTCTAAAGAATCTGTTGGAAAATGGGTTCTTTTATCGAGATAAAAGGCTAATCTGGCTCATTACGCCGTGGTGTTATCAGCGCTCGGAACAATGGAGCTAATTGGGGATTGTCAGCCAGCGTTAATACTTTTAATATTCTCCCAGAGTCTGATAAAGGAGTTTTAGTGGAGGAACAGTGGTTTTTAGACCTGACAGCTCAGTTTATGGCACGATTCAATTTATGACATTTGTGGAGCATTAGAGCGGCGCTGGAATGTGATTCTACATGACTTCTCCTCACGCTCCCGCCCCGACACAGAATCATTTATTTTAAAAATCTTTGAAGCGCTTAAAAAAACCGCAACAAAGCTAAAAATGAAAAAGAAATCAAAGGCGGCAAGTCCCTTTTCTGCCCAGATCTCATCATCTCCAGGATCATCAAATGTGCCTCAAACTTTTCCTCGTCAGAAACTTGGATCATTCCGAGTCTGCCGCCGTTTTGGGAGGAATTCTGAGAGGCACGGATGTGTGCGGAGTCCAGTGAAGTTATGTCAGACTGTGCACAAAAATCACGTTTTATTTAAAGATCTGTACATCTCGATCTAAAACGACTTAAAATGATTTAATAAAGAAACAACCACAAAGACTTCAGCGTAAGAAAACTGGTGTGTTATGGAGCTGAACCAGGACTAAACCAGGACTAGACCAGGACTAAACCAGGACTAGACCAGGACTAAACCAGGACCAGACCAGGACTAAACCAGAACCAGACTAGGACCAGACCAGGACCAGACCAGGACAAGACCAGGACTAGACCAGGACTAAACCAAGACCAGACCAGGACCAAACCAGAACCAGACCAGACCAGGACTAGACCAGGACTAAACCAAGACCAGACCAGGACCAAACCAGGACCAGACCAGGACCAGACTAGGACTAGACCAGGACTAAACCAAGACCAGACCAGGACCAAACCAGAACCAGACCAGGACCAGACCAGGACTAGACCAGGACTAAACCAGAACTAAACCAGGACCAAACCAAGACCAAATCAGGGCTAAACAGGACTAGACCAGGACTAAACCAGAACTAAACCAGGACCAAACCAAGACCAAATCAGGGCTAAACAGGACTAGACCAGGACTAAACCAGGCTGTGGGCCCCTCCTATGGATAGAAACAAACCAGGACTAGACCAGACCAGAGCCAAAACCAGAGCCAAGCCAAGACCAAATCAGGACCAAACTAGGACCAAACCAGGTCTAAACCAGGCCTAAACCAAGTCTACACCAGGTTTAAACCAGGACTAAACCAGGACCAAACCAGGACTAAACCAGGACTAAACCAGGACCAAACCAGGACTAAACCAGGCCTAAACCAAGTCTACACCAGGTTTAAACCAGGACCAAACCAGGACTAAACCAGGACTAAACCAGGACCAAACCAGGACAAAACCAGGACTAATCCAGGACTAAACCAGGACTAAACCAGGACCAAACCAGGACTAAACCAGGACTAAACCAGGACTAGACCAAGGCTAGACCATGCTCCGGTGGAGCTGGACTTCACACTAGAGCAGAGCGTTGGACCAAAACAATGACTCGACTCTGCCCAGTCCTACGAGCATCACCATGAAGAACATCGAATTGGAGGAGGAAGAGGACGCCACAGCTCGTACTTCACAGTGAGCGTGAAAACAGGAGAAGAGCGACATACAGAGTCTTCAAAATAAGAGATTAAACATTCCTGAAACATGAATCTCTCCAAAACCAAGTTAAGAGTCACAGAGTCAGTTCTTTGTCCCCTGTAGTTGTGACGGCCCCGCGGCCCCACACCGATCAAAGTCACAGAGTGAGAAGAGGCTGTGCGCTGATGGTGACGGTCTGAATGTAATGACTGAAGACAGATCAGAGGTCAGCACATTAATGCAGACCCCAGTGCAGAACTCGAGAGCTCATTAATGTGGATCCGAGCCGGAGCTGACGAGACGCCGAATAATTAGACAACGAGAAGAGCGTGATGACAAACAGCCCGTCTTATGGAGCCTCTTCTGTGGCGCAGTAATTCTAATTATACTCATCCACTGCTGCTCATCCAAACCGGAGGCACTGCTCTGTCTGAGGCTGTATTAGAGTTTTATTTGAACATAATCTGAGCATAAAGACCAGACTCTCCTACAGGTGAGAGGATCTGTTAAACACGTCCCTCTGAAGAACATCAGTCACAAATTAGCATTAGAATTAGTATGTACAGGGCTCTACACTAACTTTTTTTTTCAGGAGCGCATGTGCCCCTAAGTTAAAAATTTTAGGAGCACAGAAAAAAAAATGGGGGCACAAGTAGGTTTTCGTTTTGAACATTTATTACAGTGCAGAACTTACGCACACCAACACCAACCCTGAATAAATTTAATACCAAAAAACAAAAGAATTATGACTGTACTTTTCCTGCATGATCGCAATGTTTTTATAAATATATCTTCATTTTATCTGATTAATATTTAAACTTAAAATAAGCCAAACAAACTGTACTGCACTGAAACACTCTGTGGCCCTTTTTGGACCCTCACCCACAGTTTAAGAACCTCTTCTTTAAGAGAACTTCCACTGGCACTTTACACAAAACTGTTTCAAAGTGTAAAAAGTGTGCAGGATTTTTAAACCTGTTTTTTCAAATTCATAACTGGAGTTACATTCTCTTACTGGTTTTAAAGTGTTTTTTAGCCTCTGCACATTTACCAAACAAAACGCACATTGTGACAAACAGATTTATTTGGAAAACTTCAGCCCACATATCACCTGCTCTGTGCTGTAGCTCTGCTCTGTGCGGACACGGACATAAAATTAGTCTTGGCGTATTTGACGTGAGGCGGATGGACAGGTGGGATGTTTAACCTGTCCTGTGATGCAGGCTGAGGGTGGCGCTGTGGACAAGCCGCGCGCTGGCGGTGCTGCACAGTGTCCGGAGGCTCCAGCCCACGGGTCCCGCACACCAGTACAATTTTATTGCCCGCAGTAGCGGCGGTAATGATATATGACCGCACTCAGTATTTAGACCCCGAGTCCGTGACGAGACCGAGTCCAAATGCGCTGGAGTCCGAGACAAGACCAACACAAAACTCTCGCTTTGTCGGAGGAGGAAGTCCAGCGGCACGGGGGTGTCTCCTGAGTGGTGGGGCAGGTGTGGGTTCTGCTGTGGGGCGCTCCTCGTTGAAGGTGGGCATGGGTTTGTTTTTGTTCGTCTGAGTGATATCGCCGCACACGCGGAGCTCGTATGCTGGGGTTGTGCGCGGTCGGAGGTGTCGTGCCCGAGCATGGTTCGGCTGCGCTCGAGCTGAGCATGTGTGCCGCGCTTTAGGGGCGATCCAGGCTTGGGCACGATTCTAAAGTCCTAATGTGACTGCGCCCCTAATGTTTGACACATTTAGAACGTTTAGCTCGTTAGTTACGTCTGTGCGCAGCTCCTTATTGTGACTGCAGAAGCACTCACACTGGTGCGAATGTTTTGTTTTCCTCGTTCGCACAGCGAAATATTTACTCGCAAATGCGAGTGAAATGGGCGCACTGTAGAGCCCTGAGTACTTGTAGTTTTTAGACCATCTTAAAATAAATTTGACAGTTTGCTAATATGTGCATTGTGTCTCCATGGTAACTGGCGAACATTCTGACATTACACATACATGTAGAACACCCCCTCACATCATATATTTACACTATCTTTCCAAAAGTCTTCCCTCTCCTGCCGTGACTCTGATCTGAACTGAAGTTCATCTCATTCTTAATCCAGAGGGTTTAATCTGACGTGGCTCCTGAGGATCTAACAGCTTCAGCACTTCTGGGTCCATGAGGTTTAGGAGAGTTTATGGGAATTCTGGAGCCTCTTCCAGAAGAGCATCTGTGAGGACACCACTGATGCTGGAGAAGGTCTGAGGCTCTCACACTGATGTTGGAGAAGGTCTGAGGCTCACACACTGATGTTGGAGAAGGTCTGAGGCTCACACACTGATGTTGGAGAAGGTCTGAGGCTCACACACTGATGTTGGAGAAGGTCTGAGGCTCACACACTGATTTTGGAGAATGTCTGAGGCTCACACACTGATGTTGGAGAAGGTCTGAGGCTCACACACTGATTTTGGAGAATGTCTGAGGCTCACACACTGATGTTGGAGAAGGTCTGAGGCTCACACACTGATGTTGGAGAAGGTCTGAGGCTCACACACTGATTTTGGAGAATGTCTGAGGCTCACACACTGATGTTGGAGAAGGTCTAAGGCTCACACACTGATGTTGGAGGTCTGATTCGCTCTAATTTGTCCCAAAGCTGTTCTATCGGGCTGAGGTCAGGACTCTGCAGGCGTCAGGTTCCTCAACACCAAACTCTCTCCTCCAGGTCTTTCTGGACCTTTGTGGTCTGATCACAGTCGTGTGGAAGAGGAAGGAGCTTCTCCAAACTGTTCCACAAAGTTGGGACATGGAATTGTCCAAAATCTCTTGTTCTGCTGAAGCCTTCAGAGTTTCTTTCACTGGAACTAAGCCCCTGAAGAACAAGCCCACACCATAATCCCTCCACCAAACTTTACACACAGCCCAGTCAGACAAGAACTGTTCTCCTGGAGTCATCAAACCCACACTCGTCCATCAGATCTGCAGATGGAGAAACTTGGTCCCTCCAGAGAAGCGTCTCCACTGCTCTAGAGTCCAGAGGCGGCACTTTACACCACTGCACTTGATGTGTGGCCTGGACGCAGCTGCTCGGCCGTGGACGTGGCCTCCACTTTGTGGCTGAGTTCTGTCGTTCCCGATTGTTTCCATTTTGTTCTAATCCCACTGACAGTCGACTGTGGAATGTTGAGGAGAAAGAAATGTCACGACAGGACTCGTGTCACAGGTTCCTCCTCTCACAGCTCCACGCTGGAGTTCACCGAGCTCCTGAGAGACACATTCTTTCACAAGTTTGATTTTATACACCTGTGGCCATGGAAGTGACTGGAACACCTGAATTATCTGTATTGGTGTGTATATTTTTATTAGTCCTGCAGTATCGTGGGTAAAGCGTCTGTGTTGGTGTGTGTATTTGTGTATATTTGTAGTAGTCCTGCAGTATCGTGGGTAAAGCGTCTGTGTTGGTGTGTATATTTGTGTATATTCGTAGTAGTCCTGCAGTATCGTGGGTAAAGCGTCTGTGTTGGTGTGTGTATTTGTGTATATTTGTAGTTGTCCTGCAGTATCGTGGGTAAAGCGTCTGTGTTGGTGTGTGTATTTGTGTATATTTGTAGTAGTCCTGCAGTATCGTGGGTAAAGCGTCTGTGTTGGTGTGTGTATTTGTGTATATTTGTAGTAGTCCTGCAGTATCGTGGGTAAAGCGTCTGTGTTGGTGTGTATATTTGTGTATATTCGTAGTAGTCCTGCAGTATCGTGGGTAAAGCGTCTGTGTTGGTGTGTGTATTTGTGTATATTTGTAGTAGTCCTGCAGTATCGTGGGTAAAGCGTCTGTGTTGGTGTGTGTATTTGTGTATATTTGTAGTAGTCCTGCAGTATCGTGAGTAAAGCGTCTGTGTTGGTGTGTGTATTTGTGTATATTTGTAGTAGTCCTGCAGTATCGTGGGTAAAGTGTCTGTGTTGGTGTGTGTATTTGTGTATATTTGTAGTAGTCCTGCAGTATCGTGGGTAAAGCGTCTGTATCGCTCGCTCAGATAACAGCATTAGCTTCTGTCCGGTGCATGGGCAGTGATCAGTTAAGGCTGTGGCTGGCCGCCCTTGGACTGTGTGTGTCGGTGGAACTGCGATTCCCATCAGGTCCCTGTCTCCCTCCTGGTGTCTCCATCTTTGTCCAATAAGATCTCTGTCTCTGGCCCCGTGACCTTGGAGCCTCAGATTTATTCATGCTAAGCGCCTGTGCTGCTGCCGCTGCCCGTCCTGCTTCACAAACCTGGCACAGTGGCACAAAACTCCATGTAGGTCACTTTATTATCCACAGAACCCAACTCGGGCTCGTGAAGACGCTCTGTGGAATACTAATGCTGTTCAATCAATGGGCCGAGCTGTGGCTCAATATGAATGATCAGGAAATGCGGCGCTGGTCTGTGTCGGAGTGGCTGCTTCTGACAAAACACCACCACAGCAAATGAGACGATTTACAGCCTGTGGGTCTGAGCTCCGGGCCAAAGATACTGTCTGTGAGGAAACACCTTCACCAAACTACACTTTTATCAACCGGCACGAGGAGCGTTCTGTTCAAGCTTCTGAATCACACTGACTCTGAGCTTTAAGTCCTGTGCTAATGTCCTAATGTTCCTCCTCACAGAGCCAGAGTCGAGTTTGAGGAACTCTGTATTATTCGTCTGTTATATCTCCAAAGCTCCAAATGCTCTGTTCCACCTTGTGATGTCATGAAGTGCTAGTTTCAAAGTGAACAGCTCCTTTTACCTTTAGTTCAGTGACACGATGACATCACAAGGTGGATATGTTTTATTTTTATATTCTTGTATTCTTGTAAATTTGTAAATTTTGTGTTATATTATAATTTATTGTTTTCTACTTTATTTTATTCTATTTTATTTGTCGCATGTTTAGTGTGTGTCTACATTCTGCTCCAAGCACCGCAGCAATTTCCTAATGTTGTGAACCTGTTCACTCATATGGAAATAAAACCTTTCTGATTCTGATGTTTATTCACTTTTACACTTAAACAAGTCAAACTACAGAGTTTCAGTGTGTTTGACGTCCTTCTATATTTTTGCAGTTGTGAATGAAACGGGATTATGATGAATAAAAAGACTAATATTTGTTTGAACTTTTCCTGGGCCTAAAACAGTGTTTTATGCAGCAGTGTGTGAAAGAGTATGGGCCATGATCCTTTGCTCCTCTCGTCTCCAGACTCCAAAAGGACACTGCATTTTATTAGAGTTAACCTTTGGAAAAATCACACAAAAACAGAGGAGAGAGGAACACTGGAGAAATGTTCCCTTTCATCTTTCTTCAGACTTTTCCATTCACAGTGGATTGGTAACTTCATATTTTTATCAGTTATTAGTGACATCCACACAGGACCTGACTCCAGCCTGTTCCAGAGACTCTCAAATGCTCAAAAAGACTTTTAAGTGGGAACACTGAGAAGGAAATCTGTGTGAAGAACAGGACAAACTCCTTATGTGTTGATTTAAAGGGCCCATTTCACACTCTGCTCTGTTCTGATGTCGTGTCCTTGTCACACACAGACCTGGAGTTGAGTTTTGTTTCATTCATATGTTTGACACACAAACCTGCACATTTAGCACGAGTTTTTCTCTCAAACAGAAAACACAGTGATGAGGAACAATAGAACATGACTTAAAACTCAGGACCTTTAATCAGTTGGTGGTGTCATATTTTACCTTTGGTTTTGGGGGATGTTTCTGGTGTTTACAGCACAAAGTGAAACAGGAGTTTGGGGCTGGTCTCTCATGAAGCTGTTTACTTCTCTGTATATGTACTTCTTGGGGGAGATCATTATAATGTTAAGAGCTTTTGCCAGTCGATTAATCAGCACACATCTTAAGACCACTTCAGCCTCATCTGCTGGACGTGTTTTGGACGGATCTTCACTAAAATCTCATTAGTGCAAAAATACAGTCTGTCCACAAAACTGTATTCAAGCTTCTGTATTAAACTGAACTGACTCTTATGAGCTTTAAGTCATGGAGGTTTGTGTGTTAACGTGTGTGAAACGAAACACATCTTCAGGTCTGTTTGTGACGAGGAAACGACTTTAGAACAGAGAGAATAATGTAATATGGACCTTTAAATATTGCACCATGGACTTAAAAGCATAATGAGAGCGCACAGGCACATTTGCATATTGTTCACTCCCTGATTCTTGTTATAAATTGTGTTTTATTCTGTGTGTTTAAGTAAAGTTGCCTAATTACACATCTCCATCTTGGTGCCAGCGTTCACTTCACCTCCAAAAGTCTGCGGTGTAAATCTTGGCTTTATTACACTGGTGAAAGCTTTACAGCACTAATCCTTTTCTACATCTTCAAACAAGTGCGAGGCATGAACACAAGAAGCTTTTAGCCTCTCAGCACAGGGACTGCATCAAGAGCATCCATAAACAACAATACATAATCCCCACTTTTTGCACGGAAAACTGGAAACACTATTTGAAATCTATCCACAATCTTCTGGAGAGTTTCTTTTGTTTTCATTCTCTGTTAACCCAAAAACAGCTTGTGACCTTTATGGCTCTGAACATCCGAGAAGCAGAGGTGGTAAAGAAGCCAAAAATGGATTCAAGAAAGTGCACTGTTACTTCAAAATAATATTACTCAAATAGAAGTGGGAAAAAGTGGTCCAAGAAATGACTCAGACAGATGAAAGGTTCTAGATTATGTAAAACAGACTCCTGTGAACTTTAATCCATGTTCTAATGTTCCTCGCCACACACAGAGCTGGAGTTGTGTTTGTTTCATTCACACATGTTCGAGAAACTCTTTATTATTTGTCTGTCTACATCTCCAAAGCTCCAAACGCTCTGTTCCACCTTGTGATTTCATGAAGTGGTAGTTTCCAATTGAACAGCTCCTTTTCCCTTTAGTTCAGTCGAGATCAGCAGCTCCAGGACTGAAACGATCCATAGACTCGTGCTAAATGTGCAGGGTTTGTGTGTTAAACGTGTGTGAATTAAACGGTGTGATGTGTGCGTCTTAAATCCCTGTCGTTGTGTTTGTGTCGTGTTGCAGCGCTGTGTTCGGAGGAGTGCGTTCACGGCCGTTGTGTGTCTCCGGACTCGTGTCAGTGTGAGCCGGGCTGGGGAGGTCTGGACTGCTCCAGTGGTGAGTGCCCCTTTAACCCTTTAAAGACCCTTAGAGACCCTTAAAGACCCTTAAAGACCGTTAAAGAGTGTACAGTGAATGGAACATGTGTTTGTGTGTTTGTGTGCACTTGTATCTCAAAGCTGCTTAGCTGTGTGTCCTCTCTTCTATAGCAAACACAGCCAATGGAACAGGTAAGGCTCTATTCATTCTCATTTGCTGAAGTATTTGCCTGATGAACCCAGAGAGTGGACGGATGTGTGGTCCCTGTGAGTGTGTGAGTGTGTGTGTGTGAGTGTGTGTGAGTGTGTGTGTCGGGGACGGGTGCCAGGCGCACTCATTGTCCTGTTGCCTTGTGTCTCTGGGAGGTTCCTCGACGCTGGGTCGCAGTGAATCGTATCTGGTCTGTAATCAGCCTAATGTTCACGAAGCTCTCTTCATATTTAAAGCCCCACCGTGGAACGTTTTAGCCGAAAAATACACACAAATAAGGAACGTGTTTGGATTTTGAACATTTATCCTTACTGTGAGCAGGCTTGCACCTCCACAAACCTGACTGCGTGGGAGAAGGTCCTGCTTGTTGCGTCACAAACAGGAAGACGTTTAGAAGCCTGTGATGAAACTTCCTCTGGGCTCTGTTTGCAGTCGAAAGTCTGAGAAAATGTAGGAAAACTGAGAAAATGTCCCAGTTTTCTTCATGTCCATCTCGTTGTAGTGTTCTGTTATGTTCGGCTCATCCGCAATTCCAACCGCACCTCAGTTTTCGTCATTTCCCCACATGGCACATGCGATTAGAAGAGACGAGGATGATTCCAAACAGCACATACGTCTGCAGGCTTCATTTGACCATCACATTTACTTCAGTGGGTTTGATCACAGTTGCTCCAGTGTCAGCGCAGGTTTCCAAACGTCTTCCCGGTTTGTGACGGAAGAGTAAATAGAGCCAATATTCCACAGAACGGCATAAACTCCTCTGTCTACATGGAGAATGTTCTGAACTTTGGCTTTAACTTTCTATTTCCATGGACTCGAAGTTGACAGGTTACACGGTGTTGCTTTAACTTGCACAGAAAGCTTTAACTTGCACAGAAAGCTTCCAAGCGCTGGACCCAGTCTCTGTTCTCTGCGTTTGCCCCATTGACCCGAGGTTTTAGCTGCGGCTGCCGGCGTTAAACATTGATGTTCTGCATATTCAGAAGTGAGTAATGGAGCTGGAATCATATCTGCCCTGTTACTGCACAGATCTATGCTTTTTCATTTGCACAAGAGCCATTTCCTGATTAGTGCCGTGTGTAAATCACAGGGGCCAGAGGAGGCGGAGTCAGATGTGACAGAGCTGTGTGCAGAGGGTGGGGGTCCCGGGGGCCCCTCTGTGGGGGGCTGTGCAGGTGCTGAGCAAATCCACCTCAGTAGAAGAGCGTTGAGGAGTGAGAGGAAGCATTATTCATAAGTGTAGATCTCGGCCCAGGCAGGAGTCCAGGCTTTCTCATTTGCAAGCTTTCATGTGCAGAAATGAGCAGCGCGTGCCAATTCTCAAATTAAATCTGCCCTCCTTTTCCTTTTCCGTTGTGTAAGTGCTTCAGCGTTTTTGTGCCCGTAAATTTGAGCAGACGCGTTGTGGAAAGGTGCGTCGCATTCATCTTTAGCAGATCAAAATCAATGCCACGCTTTATTTGCACTTTGTTTTGATGAGGCTTGAGCGAAGAGGAGAAGGGCTTAAAGTGTGACCGTGACGACAGAGTAGGAGGCTCAGAAGGCCCAAAGCAAAGCCAGTACCTCAGCCTGGTCCTGGAGCTGCTTCAAAGACCTGGTTTTGAGTTCTCTGCCTCGGGGAAGGCTCCTTATTGTGGGCAGAAGGTAGAGAGAGTCTGCTGCTGTCCATGAAGTCCAAACACAGCTCTTACTCTTCCTCTCCTCATCCTCCCACCCTGAGGCGCTCCAGCTGACCTCAGATCAGGGCCCACAGCGGGAGGGCCCAAAACAAAGGCGTGAGTGTGGAGGAGTGTGGAGGAGCTGTGTTTGGGGCGTACGTGGAGGGTTAGTGTGTTCTGAGTGTGTGGTTCCACAGGGCTGCTGGTGCCTGCTGCTCACTGCTGTGGACAATATGTCACTAATGTCACTAATGTCACTAATCACCATCACATCACTTTTACTCCACGTTTCATTTCTAAAGCCTCTCCAGCCAGACCCAAATACGTTTGACCCATTTGAACCTCGGAGTGACCCATATCCACATTTATTACATGCACAGTAGAACGTGTAGACTGTGTTCTAGTGTCCAAATGTTCTACCAAATACTGATCTCCTAAAGAGCTTTTTAAAATGCGTTATAATCGTTCTGAGGTTTGGACCTTGTGCATCTTGAGACGGAGAACTGAAAAGTTACTGCAGTCCTAATATAAATAAATGATTCAGCTTTTTCTAATACTGATTCTTTGACTGGAGTATGGGCCGATACTCAATATGAGCCGATACCAGTGTAGGGTCTGAGAATGGGCCTTATTTTCTTAAAACACAGTTCACTTATTCCACAGAGTTCAGATTGTGTCACTGTTATTTCTCCTTTTCCCTGACAGGAGCACTTTGTATGAATTAAAGTTCAAACTTTATGAGACGTTCTGTAAATTGTCTGATTACACTGGATTAAAGCCCGATCCGTATCTGCACCAATATTCAAAACCAGTATCGTATCAATGCATCCCTAATGATTGTTCTGTCTCATGGTTGAGTCTATCCCAGGCCTGAGAACCCTCGGAACTGTACATGTGTCCTCACTATGAGAACAGTTTAACACATTTATATTAGAACAGTTGTTTCAGAACCTTCACACATGCTCGTGTCCTCACTATGAGAACAGTTTAACACATTTATATTAGAACAGTTGTTTCAGAACCTTCACACATGCTCGTGTCCTCACTATGAGAACAGTTTAACACATTTATATTAGAACAGTTGTTTCAGAACCTTCACACTCTGCTCGTGTCCTCACTATGAGAACAGTTTAACACATTTATATTAGAACAGTTGTTTCAGAACCTTCACACTCTGCTCGTGTCCTCACTATGAGAACAGTTTAACACATTTATATTAGAACAGTTGTTTCAGAACCTTCACACATGCTTGTGTCCTCACTATGAGAACAGTTTAACACATTTATATTCGAACAGTTGTTTCAGAACCTTTACACATGCGCGTGTCCTCACTATGAGAACAGTTTAACACATTTATATTAGAACAGTTGTTTCAGAACCTACACACTCTGCTCGTGTCCTCATTATGAGAACAGTTTAACACATTTATATTAGAACAGTTGTTTCAGAACCTTCACACATGCTCGTGTCCTCACTATGAGAACAGTTTAACACATTTATATTAGAACAGTTGTTTCAGAACCTACACACTCTGCTCGTGTCCTCATTATGAGAACAGTTTAACACAT
>CM068348.1:8261507-8281507 GCA_034769755.1 Odontamblyopus lacepedii | reverse complement strand
AGACACAGACACACACACTCACACCACAGACACACACCACAGACACAGACTACAGACACAGACACAGACACACACACACTCACACCACAGACACACACCACAGACACACACACTCACATCAGAGACACATACACTGCAGACACACACGCCACAGACACACACACCACAGGCACACACACACCACAGCCACACATACACACACACGCACACATACACACATACTGTCACACCACAGACTCACCACAGACACACACACACACACACACTAATGCACACTTACCACAAGACAAAAGCAGCTCAGCCTGTTGCCATGCCGTCTCTAAATCCATAAAAATCCCACATTAAGTTTTAAAGCGGAGTCTGAACAGATTCCCCTCTTCATTACAGGCGCATGTACAGAGCGCCGCTTTCTCCGCACCTATAAATATTGGAAGTGTTCGTGTTGGACGGGCCCGGGCTCCGCTTGTATCTGTCAATGAGTCCTGCCCACTCCCCTTTCATAGATCAGAAGCCGCGGGGCAGTGCGCCTCCACCGGGGGCAGCGTTTGCTCCTCTACGGCCCTGACACTGCGCCGTGTTATTTTCCTCTGTCAGATAAGCGGCCGGAGCACCCAAGTGTGACGCTTTCTCTGGGAGTGAGATGTCTTTATAAAGAGCTGCTCCCTGATGTCTGCGGGAGAACGCTCCGTTTGAGCTGAAGACGCAGGACTTTAAAGATCCCAGAGACGAGGCAGATTTCATGATGATACGAGTCAGAAGAGTTCAGAGGCTGTTTAATTTTCCATTCCAAACACTGAGGCTCTGTTAATCAGATAGAAACGGATTTGCACTGTCGCAAACAGACCTTGTTTCATTCACACATGTTTAACGCACAAACCCTGGATCATTCCAGTCCTGGAATTCCTAATACTGTATTGAACGAAAGATAAAAGGAGCTGTTCACTTAAACTACCACTACATGACATCACAAGGTGGAACTGAGCGCTTGGAGCTATGGAGATGTAGACAGACTCATAATAAAAAGTTCCTCAAACATGTGAATGAAACAAAACACAACTCGAGCTCTATGTGTGACGAGAATTAGAACAGGACTTAAAGCTCAGAGTCAGGTTGTAAAATGCATTTTCATTTTCAGTTGTGTAACAAAAACACTGTTCACTTGAGGTTTTGCTCTGAAGCAAATTTAGGAGGAAGTGTTTTCCTCTTCAGAGACAAATAAACAGCTGCACTTTCAGTTCAGACGTTTCCTGTTGAACTTAGAGCTGATCATATGTGAACTCTTCTGCACAAACGCTCCCAACGTGAAGCTGTTTGAGGTTCATTCAAAAGGAACTCTTTAAACAGTATTTATTCCATTTGTCTGCTCTGTTTTACATTATTCCTGTTTGTGCACCTGTGTCTTCAAGTGATTTCATAAACTCTTCTGTGTGAGAGAAACATGTTCATGTATTTTTGGGAGCAGTACCTCACGGTGAAGGCGTGTCCGTCTGAGCTGTTCTCTGCAGACTGGAGAAGTCTGTTTATCTCTTCATAGAGTTTTATCTGGTTCCCACGTCTTTCTGAACAGTCCAGCATCATGATCGTGATCACACATGAGCCGTTTTTCATCGGGTTTAGGAGTTTTATGTCATAAAAACAGTTCATGAGAGGGTTAAATAAAAATAGAGGGTCATGAAAAAATAATGAAGAAAACTAAACAAACCGTTATAAACGTGAGTGTCCTGAGAGCTCGAGAGAAGAGAGGTGAGGCTGGAATTGATTTACATCAGAACAGCACCAAGACATGACCCCTGACCCCACGAGACATGACCCCTGACCCCACGAGACATGACCCCTGACCCCACGAGACACGACCCCTGACCCCACGAGACACGCCCCCTGACCCCACGAGACATGACCCCTGACCCCACGAGACGCGACCCCTGACTCCACGAATTGCGACCCCTGACCCCACGAGACACGACCCCTGACCCCACGAGACACGACCCCTGACTCCACGAGACACGACCCCTGACTCCACGAGACACAACCCCTGACCCCACGAAACACGATCCCTGACCCCACGAGACACGACCCCTGACCCCACGAGACACGACCCCTGACCCCACGAGACACCCCACGAGACACGACCCCTGACCCCACGAGACACGACCCCTGACCCCACGAAACATGACTACTGACCCCACGAGACACCCCACGAGACACGACCCCTGACCCCACGAGACACGACCCCTGACTCCACGAGACGCCCCACGAGACACGACCCCTGACCCCACGAAACACCACTACTGACCCCAGGAAACATGACCCCTGACCCCATGAAACATGACCCCTGACCCCACGAAACACGACTACTGACCCCACGAAACATGACCCCTGACCCCACGAGACATGACCCCTGACCCCACGAGACACGACCCCTGACCCCACAAAACACGACCCCTGACCCCACGAAACACGACTACTGACCCCACGAAACATGACCCCTGACCCCACGAAACATGACCCCTGACCCCACGAAACATGACCCCTGACCCCACGAAACATGACCCCTGACCCCAGGAAACATGACTACTGACCCCATGAAACATGACCCCTGACCCCACGAAACATGACCCCTGACCCCACGAGACACGACCCCTGACCCCACGAAACACGACTACTGACCCCACGAGACATGACCCCTGACCCCACGAGACACGACCCCTGACCCCACGAGACACGACCCCTGACCCCACGAGACACGACCACTGACCCCACGAGACACGACCCCTGACCCCACGAGACACGACCCCTGACCCCACGAGACACCCCACGAGACACGACCCCTGACCCCACGAGACACCCCACGAGACACGATTCCTGACCCCACAAGACACGACCCCTGACCCCACGAGACACCCCACGAGACACGACCCCTGACCCCACGAAACATGACCCCTGACCCCACGAGACACGACCCCTGACCCCACAAAACACGACCCCTGACCCCACGAGACATGACCCCTGACCCCACGAGACACGACCCCTGACCCCACGAAACATGATCCCTGACCCCACGAAACATGACCCCTGACCCCAGGAAACATGACTACTGACCCCATGAAGCATGACCCCTGACCCCACGAAACATGACCCCTGACCCCACGAGACACGGCCCCTGACCCCACGAGACATGACCCCTGACCCCACGAGACACGACCCCTGACCCCACGAGACACGACCCCTGACCCCATGAAACATGACCCCTGACCCCACGAAACATGACCCCTGACCCCATGAAACATGACCCCTGACCCCACGAAACATGACCCCTGACCCCAGGAAACATGACTACTGACCCCACGAAACACGACCCCTGACCCCACGAGACACGACCCCTGACCCCACGAGGCACGACCACTGACCCCACGAGACATGACCCCTGACCCCACGAGACACGACCCCTGACCCCACGAGACACGACCCCTGACCCCACGAGACACGACCACTGACCCCACGAGACATGACCCCTGACCCCACGAGACACCGAGACATGACCCCTGACCCCACCAAACACGACCCCTGACCCCACGAGACACCGAGACATGACCCGTCAGGACACTGAGAGTCCAGTCCAGTCTGTTGTAGGGAGTATTATACCTCTGATGACGTGGATTATGATCTTTGACGTACATGAAGCTGGGACACTGAAACACACTGGACCATTGCCCTATGATGGTATTTTTCATATACTACGTGTCTTGCCCTATGACACAACAACAGTATGAACCGACTGCAGCTGAGGTAGAACCACCAACCAGCGAACCAAAAGAGGGATTAACTGATTACCTGAGTGCAGGAGACATGATACCAGACAGGACAGCGGCTCTCTGTGCAGGAGACATGATACCAGACAGGACAGCGGCTCTTTCTGCAGGAGACATGATACCAGACAGGACAGCGGCTCTCTCTGCAGGAGACATGATACCAGACAGGACAGCGGCTCTCTGTGCAGGAGACATGATACCAGACAGGACAGTGGCTCTTTCTGCAGGAGACATGATACCAGACAGGAAAGCAGCTCTCTGTGCAGGAGACATGATACCAGACAGGACAGCGGCTCTTTATAGAGGAGACATGATACCAGACAGGACAGCGGCTCTTTATAGAGGAGACATGATAACAGACAGGACAGCGGCTCTTTATAGAGGAGACATGATACTAGACAGGACAGCGGCTCTTTGTGCAGGAGACATGATACCAGACAGGACAGCGAAGAGCCGCTATAGAGGAGACATGATACCAGACAGGACAGCGGCTCTCTGTGCAGGAGTCTGATAATTCCTCTACTAAAGTGTTCAAAATGAAATGAGTGTTTCTGGACCCATGGCTGTTCTGCTCAGGTAGAGTGTGTGTGTGTGTGTGTGTGTGTGTGTGTGTGTAGTGTGTATGTAGAGTGTGTGTGTGATACTCCTTTTGATAACTCTGTGACGGAGGCCACAGGTCCTGTTTATTCAGATGAGCCTTGAAACATGAGCTGACCTTAAAATATTTTGAAGCAAATGATGCTTCAGTGAGAAATGAAAAGGAAACACAATCTAAGCTCAGGCAGCCATTTTGTTCTGACATGATGAAAAAGTCCATAAATCAAACAACTCAAAACCTTCCGGTACTCTGTATTTAGTCCCTGAAAAATATCTCTCACAAGATCAGTCATAATTCAGGTCGTCAGCGGTGAATACAGTTACACAGGACTGGATACTGCACCGAGATGTATTTAGTACCTTTACATGGGGCAGTCAGAATACTGTGTACTCTAGAATACTTTTACATGGTTCAGTCAGAGTACTCTGTAATACTTTTACTTTACATTATTATAGTTTATTAATTAATCAGTGCATTTATACAGCATATTTCATGACACCCAAAGCTCAGTTCAGTTACAGTTCATTCTTCATTCTCTCCACACTCAGTGGTGTAAACTATTACTGTAGCCACAGCTGCCCTGGGGCAGACTGACAGAAGTGAGGCTCCCTCCCACCACCACCAACACTCCACTTTCATACTAAACAATGTGGGTGAAGTGTCTTGCCTAAGGACACAATGACAGTTTTACTGTCCGATGCCCCCTGTGGCCCCCTGTGAATTCCCACTGGTCTCCCATCCAAATACTAACCAGACCAGGCCTGCTGAGCTCCTGAGGTCTGACGAGATCAGGCTTTGACAAACCGGTATGGCCATGGTTTAGCAGCAGCTGTCTGTGGGTAAAACTTAATGTTTGGCACACTGCCTCTAATGCAATTATTTATTACGATGAGAGAAAGAGAATGGCACCCTGAGCACCAGGGCGACATATTCTGCTAGGGCAGGGGGCACTGGCCAGTATTCCTTTAGTTTGAGTAAAGTAGTTTTCTGAATATCTCCAACTGAAAGAGGAACTGTACCAGAATACACTTACTACATGAGTATTTGCTGTACATGTTTAGTTCATCCTCACGACTGCACAGAGTGTGCAGTATGAGAGTGTTCAATATGTATGTGTACAATATGTGTGTTTACAGTATGTATGTGTACAGTATGTATGTGTACAATATGTATGTGTACAGTATGTATACAGTATGTATGTGTACAGTATGTATGTGTACAATATGTATGTGTACAGTATGTATACAGTATGTGTGTGTCTACAGTATGTATGTGTGCAGTATGTATGTGTACAGTATGTATGTGTACAGTATGTATACAGTATGTGTGTGTACAGTATGTATGTGTACAGTATGTATGTGTACAATATGTATGTGTACAATATGTGTGTTTACAGTATGTATGTGTGCAGTATGTATGTGTGCAGTATGTATGTGTACAATATGTATGTGTACAGTATGTGTACAGTATGTGCACAGTATGTGTGTGTGTACAGTATGTATGTGTACAGTATGTATGTGTACAATATGTATGTGTACAATATGCGTGTTTACAGTAGGTATGTGTACAGTATGTATACAGTATGTATGTGTACAGTATGTATGTGTACAGTATGTATGTGTGCAGTATGTGTACAGTATGTGCACAGTATGTGTGTGTGTACAGTATGTATGTGTACAGTATGTATCTGTGCAGTATGAGAGTGTACAATATGTATGTGTGCAGTATGTATGTGTACAATATGTATGTATACAGTATGTGTACAATATGTGTCTGTACAGTATGTATGTGTACAGTATGTGTGTGTACAGTATGTATGTGTACAGTATGTATGTGTACAGTATGTGTGTGTACAGTATGTATGTGTACAGTATGTGTACAGTATGTGTGTGTCTACAGTATGTATATGTACAGTATGTATGTGTACAGTATGTGTATGTACAGTATGTATGTGTACAGTATGTGTACAGTATGTGTGTGTCTACAGTATGTATGTGTACAGTATGTATGTGTGCAGTGTGTGTACAGTGTGTGTACAGTATCAGAGCTCTTGTGTGTGCAGTGTGTGTACAGTGTGTGTGTGTACAGTGTCATGTGCTGGTCATAAATCTCTCTGGTCTTCTGGCTGATGCAGCGTCTGTCAAACAGCGACGGCCTCTTCATTTCTGCCCACATGAAATATGAGGCCTCAATGAACCCACATTCACTTTGTTCTCATCATGATGAGCGGCTCTCGTCACCGTTCTGTACCTCGGCCTCGTTGCTGTTCCGTACCTCAGCCTCGTCAGTCTGTTCTGTACCTCGGCCTCATTGCTGTTCTGTACCTCGGCCTCATTGCTGTTCCGTACCTCGCCCTCGTCAGTCTGTTCTGTACCTCGGCCTCGTCAGTCTGTTCTGTACCTCGGCCTCGTCAGTCTGTTCTGTACCTCTGCCTCGTTGCTGTTCCGTACCTCGCCCTCGTCAGTCTGTTCTGTACCTCGGCCTCATTGCTGTTCTGTACCTCAGCCTCGTTGCTGTTCCGTACCTCGCCCTCGTCAGTCTGTTCTGTACCTCGGCCTCATTGCTGTTCTGTACCTCGGCCTCGTTGCTGTTCTGTACCTCGCCCTCGTCAGTCTGTTCTGTACCTTGGCCACGTCAGTCTGTTCTGTACCTCGGCCTCGTCAGTCTGTTCTGTACCTCGGCCTCATTGCTGTTCTGTACCTCGGCCTCGTTGCTGTTCCGTGCCTCGGCCTTGTCGGTCTGTTCTGTACCTCGGCCTTGTTACTGTTCCGTACCTCGCCCTCGTCAGTCTGTTCTGTACCTCGGCCTCGTTTTTTTTCTGTACCTCGGCCTTGTCGGTCTGTTCTGTACCTCGGCCTTGGTACTGTTCCGTACCTCGCCCTCGTCAGTCTGTTTTGTACCTCAGCCTCGTTGCTGTTCCGTACCTCAGCCTCGTCAGTCTTTTCTGTACCTCGGCCTCGTTGCCGTTCTGTACCTCGGCCTCGTTGCTGTTCTGTACCTCGGCCTTGTTGGTCTGTTCCGTACCTCGGCCTCGTCAGTCTTTTCTGTACCTCGGCCTCGTTGCTGTTCTGTACCTCGGCCTCGTTGCTGTTCTATACCTCGGCCTTGTTGGTCTGTTCTGTACCTCGGCCTCGTTGGTCTGTTCTGTACCTCGGCCTTGTTGCTGTTCCGTACCTCGGCCTCGTCAGTCTGTTCTGTACCTCGCCCTCATTGCTGTTCTGTACCTCAGCCTCGTTGCTGTTCCGTACCTCGCCCTCGTCAGTCTGTTCTGTACCTCGGCCTCGTCAGTCTGTTCTGTACCTCGGCCTCGTCAGTCTGTTCTGTACCTCGGCCTCGTCGGTCTGTTCTGTACCTCTGCCTCATTGCTGTTCTGTACCTCGCCCTCTTCAGTCTGTTCTGTACCCCGGCCTCATTGCTGTTCTGTACCTCGGCCTCGTTGCTGTTCCGTACCTACCCCTCGTCAGTCTGTTCTGTACCTTGGCCTCGTCAGTTTGTTCTGTACCTCGGCCTCGACAGTCTGTTCTGTACCTCGGCCTCATTGCTGTTCTGTACCTCGGCCTCGTTGCTGTTCCATACCTCGCCCTCGTCAGTCTGTTCTGTACCTCGGCCTCGTTGCTGTTCTGTACCTCGGCCTCGTCGGTCTGTTCTGTAACTCGGCCTTGTTACTGTTCCGTACCTCGGCCTCGTCAGTCTTTTCTGTACCTCAGCCTCATTGCTGTTCTGTACCTCGCCCTCATCAGTCTGTTCTGTACCTCGGCCTTGTTGCTGTTCTGTACCTCGGCCTCATCGCTGTTCCGTACCTCGGCCTCTTTGCTGTTCTGTACCTCGGCCTTGTCGGTCTGTTCTGTACTTCGGCCTCGTTGCTGTTCTGTACCTCGGCCTCGTTGGTCTGTTCTGTACCTCGTCCTCATCAGTCTGTTCTGTACCTCGGCCTTGTTGCTGTTCTGTACCTCGGCCTCATCGCTGTTCCGTACCTCGGCCTCTTTGCTGTTCTGTATCTCGGCCTTGTCGGTCTGTTCTGTACCTCGGCCTTGTTGCTGTTCTGTACCTCGGCCTCGTTGGTCTGTTCTGTACCTCGGCCTCGTTGGTCTGTTCTGTACCTCGGCCTTGTTGCTGTTCCGTACCTCGGCCTCGTCAGTCTGTTCTGTACCTCGGCCTCGTTGCTGTTCTGTACCTTGCCCTCGTCAGTCTGTTCTGTACCTCGGCCTCGTTGCTGTTCTGTACCTCGGCCTCGTCGGTCTGTTCTGTACCTTGGCCTCGTTGCTGTTCCGTACCTCGCCCTCGTCAGTCTGTTCTGTACCTCGGCCTCATTGCTGTTCTGTACCTCGGCCTTGTTGCTGTTCCGTACCTCGCCTTCGTCAGTCTGTTCTGTACCTTGGCCTTGTCAGTCTGTTCTGTACCTCGGCCTCGTCAGTCTGTTCTGTACCTCGGCCTCATTCCTGTTCTGTACCTCGGCCTCGTTGCTGTTCCGTACCTCGCCCTCGTCAGTCTGTTCTGTACCTCGGCCTCGTTGCTGTTCTGTACCTCGGCCTCGTCGGTCTGTTCTGTACCTCGGCCTTGTTACTGTTCCGTACCTCGGCCTCATTGCTGTTCTGTACCTCGGCCTCATTGCTGTTCTGTACCTTGCCCTCATCAGTCTGTTCTGTACCTCGGCCTCGTCAGTCTGTTCTGTACCTCGGCCTTGTTGCTGTTCTGTACCTCGGCCTCGTCAGTCTGTTCTGTACCTCGGCCTCGTCAGTCTGTTCTGTACCTCGGCCTTGTTGCTGTTCCGTACCTCGGCCTCGTCAGTCTGTTCTGTACGTCGGCCTCATTGCTGTTCTGTACCTCGGCCTCGTTGCTGTTCCGTACCTCGCCCTCGTCAGTCTGTTCTGTACCTTGGCCTCGTCAGTCTGTTCTGTACCTCGGCCTCGTCAGTCTGTTCTGTACCTCGGCCTCGTCAGTCTGTTCTGTACCTCGGCCTCATTGCTGTTCGGTACCTCGCCCTCGTTGCTGTTCCGTACCTCGCCCTCGTCAGTCTGTTCTGTACCTCGGCCTCGTTGCTGTTCTGTACCTCGGCCTCGTCGGTCTGTTCTGTACCTCGGCCTTGTTACTGTTCCGTACCTCGGCCTCGTCAGTCTGTTCTGTACCTCGGCCTTGTTGCTGTTCTGTACCTCGGCCTCGTCAGTCTGTTCTGTACCTTGCCCTCGTCAGTCTGTTCTGTACCTCGGCCTCGTCAGTCTGTTCTGTACCTCGGCCTCGTTGCTGTTCCGTACCTCGGCCTCGTCAGTCTGTTCTGTACCTCGGCCTCGTTGCTGTTCTGTACCTCGGCCTCGTCGGTCTGTTCTGTACCTCGGCCTTTTTACTGTTCCGTACCTCGGCCTCATTGCTGTTCTGTACCTCGGCCTCATTGCTGTTCTGTACCTTGCCCTCGTCAGTCTGTTCTGTACCTCGGCCTCGTCAGTCTGTTCTGTACCTCGGCCTTGTTGCTGCTCTGTACCTCGGCCTCGTCAGTCTGTTCTGTACCTCGGCCTCGTCAGTCTGTTCTGTACCTCGGCCTTGTTGCTGTTCCGTACCTCGGCCTCGTCAGTCTGTTCTGTACCTCGGCCTCATTGCTGTTCTGTACCTCGGCCTCATTGCTGTTCTGTACCTCGGCCTCGTCAGTCTGTTCTGTATCTCGGCCTCGTCAGTCTGTTCTGTACCTCGGCCTTGTTGCTGTTCCATACCTCGGCCTCGTCAGTCTGTTCTGTACCTCGGCCTCATTGCTGTTCTGTACCTCGGCCTCGTTGCTGTTCCGTACCTCGCCCTCGTCAGTCTGTTCTGTACCTCACCCTCGTCAGTCTGTTCTGTACCTCGGCCTCGTCAGTCTGTTCTGTACCTCGCCCTCGACAGTCTGTTCTGTACGTCGGCCCCGTCAGTCTGTTCTGTACCTCGGCCTCGTTGCTGTTCCGTACCTCGCCCTCGTCAGTCTGTTCTGTACGTCGGCCTCGTCGGTCTGTTCTGTACCTCGGCCTCGTCAGTCTGTTCTGTACCTCGGCCTCATTGCTGTTCTGTACCTCGCCCTCGTTGCTGTTCCGTACCTCGCCCTCGTCAGTCTGTTCTGTACCTCGGCCTCGTCAGTCTGTTCTGTACCTCGGCCTCGTCAGTCTGTTCTGTACCTCGGCCTCATTGCTGTTCTGTACCTCGGCCTCGTTGCTGTTCCGTACCTCACCCTCGTCAGTCTGTTCTGTACCTCACCCTCGTCAGTCTGTTCTGTACCTCGGCCTCGTCAGTCTGTTCTGTACCTCGCCCTCGACAGTCTGTTCTGTACGTCGGCCTCGTCAGTCTGTTCTGTACCTCGGCCTCGTTGCTGTTCCGTACCTCGCCCTCGTCAGTCTGTTCTGTACCTCGGCCTCGTCAGTCTGTTCCGTACCTCGGCCTCGTCAGTCTGTATGCAGATGCCCCACTCTGAGCAGTTTTGCCCCGTTCCATTAGGCAGGATTTATTGTCCCCCGGAGTGCGCTGCTCCATTACCTTTGGGAGAGAGGGGCGTGCACGAGCCACGTGCACACGGGCGCACTAAAGAGCCTGATGTATACGGACGCTGATGCACGCCGCGATGCTCGCCCTGATGAAATATTTCCATTTGGATCATTTTTGGCGGCGAGCTCGCGTCCCGCTGGTCATTATGTCCACGCCGCTGTCATTAGTGAGGGAGAGAGAGGAGAGCATCTGAAAGGCTCCGAGTGGAGATACATAGATGAGTTGATTTAATAAGAACATTAAAAAGTCTTATCTGCTGTCCTTAAGAGAAGGTCACTGTGTCTGAAATCTCTGAAATGCTACGATAACAGTTTGGAGCGATAAGAGGCTGCTGCATACTAATGTTAGCATAGGCGCTAGCTTTGTCTCACCCTCCTCTCTGTCGTCCACTGTGTAAATAAAGTTTGGAGACAAGTCATTTTTTATTGATCCGCTTTTTGATGACCTGTTTTTTATGGTTCCTTGTTAGTTTCTCAGTGGGAGGAATGCAGCTTTATCTGCCTCACATTGATTCAGTTACAGGTGTTTAAGAACATGTGTCCTCACGAGAAATGGAGCAGTGGCTTGGCCGATATATCAAGCCGATATTTGGACTTTTTAGAGTACTGGTCATTGGTCTTAAATCTGCAGCACAGGCCGATATTAATTTTGTTCCATTGCCTTTAATACAAAGAGAAAGCTGCACAGAGCATCACTATAGCTCTCTCCCACGTCTGTGGTGAAAAAGGCCCGGGGCATCTGCAGTAAATTTAAATGACATCATTTGGAAAATAATCAAAATCCTCCCAATATATCGGCCCCAAAATATCTGCAGAGTTTATCACCATCAGTTTCTCTGGATTCTAAACACCTGGTATCGGCACGCGTGCTTGCCTCTGAACAGAACTGACATGTAACTTGGCCTGGTGGTGTGGCCTGCTTGTTTCCATGGAGATTTAAAGTTCAGTGCAGTACTGAACAGATCAGGCCAAGCGGTAACACTTCGATTAAGACAAACAGATGGTGGCCTCTCCAAAAATGTTATGTAGTGCGTCTTTAATATTGTATGAAGCTCCTCCCCCGACAGAACCCGAGCGGCCTCCACCTCAGACTCCAGCGCCATCTGTGCAGAGGTACCTCTGTCGCCTTCTATTCAGACTTTACACTGACACCATGCAGGGGGAGCTCTACATGTATGTGCACTGACCGATGCTCTCCAGTTACCATGGTGACACAATGCACACATTAGACATGACCAAAAAGATAAACATACAGCATGGATTTAAAAAACGGATTTTCATTTTCCCGTGATCAGTGTGAGCAAGTGAACAAGTCCAAGATTAGTCCAAGATTAGTCCTGGTTTTGTTCTGGTTTAGTCCTGGTTTAGTCCTGGTTTAGTTCTGGTTTAGTCCTGGTTTAGTCCTGGTTTAGCCCTGGTTTAGCCCTGGTTCAATCAGTCTGGGTTCAAAATACAACATTTAGTATCATGGGCCCCCAAAATAAAATCTTACCTGTGAAATATTTTGCTTTGCTCTTTCGTCATCTTATTCCGCTCGTTCGCACATTCGTCTGTGGCGCAAAAGTCCAGATCTTCACTGATACTGTGAAAAACTTTAGACCATGGAACCCCCGCACCAAGAAAGCGGTGATATTAACACACACCAAGAGGCTGAACGCGAGATCTATTGTTCGACTGTATATCTGTCTTTAGAGGGACGTGTTTAACAGCACAGATCAGCTCACCTGTTTCTGATCAGTCAGGTCTGTTCAAACGAAAGTCAGATTAAAGTCTAACAAGCATCAGGCAGAGCAGTGCCTGCAGTTAGCATCACACCCCCAGGGAATGTTGATGACACCAGTTGCAAAGTCTTCATAAGATATAATAAAAAAAAAACTGTGGTTGTTTTTGAACATATGCAAAAGTATCTGATAATTATGCATTATTATAATAAAATAATTGGTTTAAACTATCAACAATTTGCAAAATAAATCAACTAAAATAAAGGAAAATGAGTTTTGTACTTGAACTTTCAAAACAGGAATGAAGTGAAGCAACTGAATGAAGTACTGTAATTTTGTGTTTATTTCTGGAGTGTTTTCTTTTGTTTTCAGCCAAGACGTTTTCAGACCCGTTTTCGCACATGGACGATGGACTCGCTATATCAGCCCATTAATGTTATGACCAGAGTTACTTTTTCTTTCCTCAATATTTTTCATCCAAACATCTCTCCAAAAGAACTCAATATTTTAATACCATCTGTTTGCTCTTTGTTATTAAAAGTTTTATATTACACAAAATGGATTCTTGTTGGAGCTGTGAGTCACGTTGGGATCAATCAATCAGCTTTTATTTATAGAGCACTATTCATACAAAAATGCAACACAAAGTGGGAGTTTTCTAGTGAACAGCTCCTTTTACCTTTCATCCAAATGATCCTAGTGAAGGGTGTGTGGAGTTTAAAAACACAATGGAGCACTTCCTGTATTACCACATGACAAGGTGGAGCAGAGATTTTCAGTTTGAGAAGAACTTTGTGTATTAAACGTGTGTGTGAATGAAACAAACACAACTCCAGGTCTGTTTGTGACGAGGAAACGACATTAGAACAGAGCAGAGGACAGTGTCACATGGAACCTTTAAACACTATTTGTACATTAAGATCACGAGGCACTGAGTTCAGTTAGTGTGAAGTATTTACTCACTATTTATCTCACTATTGTATGTCCAACATCTGTATGTGTGTGTTTATGGAGCAGGAGACACTTAAACCACAGAAACAGCGCATCTGGGATTTCAGTGACTTCAGATTCTCTTGTGATTTCATATTTTCTTGTGATTTCTGTGATTTCAGATTCCCTTATGATTTGAATATTTCAGATTCTCGTGATTTGAGTGATTTCAGATTCTCTTGTGATTTCAGGTTTTCTTGTGATTTCAGATTCTCTTGTGATTTGAGTGATTTCAGATTCTCTTGTGATTTCAGATTCTCTGTCTGTGATTTCAGATTTTATTGTCATTTCTCTGTTCAGAATATCTTGTGAGTTAAGTGATTTCAGATGCTCTTGTGATTTCAGTGATTTCAGATTCTCTTACATGTGCTTGTCTTAAAGCAGAATCCTGCACTGACCCTCGATTTTTCATATGAAGTTTAGTTTCAGTCTGGTGCATTTTGGTTCTTGTGGATTCAAACTAAATCCATTAGTCACTCAAGAGGCCAATCTGCTGCTGAACTCGATGAGGGGTCATCGCTGCAGTAGTGATGGACCAGAGGAGAAGAGGAGAGAGGAGAGAGAGGGAGGAGAGAGGAGAGAGGGAGGGAGGAGAGAGGAGAGGGGGAGGGAGGAGAGAGGAGAGATGGAGGGAGGAGAGAGGAGAGAGGGAGGGAGGAGAGAGGGAGAGAGGAGAGAGGGAGAGAGGGAGGGAGGAGAGAGGGAGGGAGGAGAGAGGAGAGGGGGAGGGAGGAGAGAGGAGAGGGGGAGGGAGGAGAGAGGGAGGGAGGAGAGAGGAGAGGGGGAGGGAGGAGAGAGGAGAGGGGGAGGGAGGAGAGGGAGGGAGGAGAGAGGGAGGGAGGAGCGAGGAGAGGGGGAGGGAGGAGAGAGGGAGGGAGGAGAGAGGAGAGAGGGAGGGAGGAGAGAGGGAGGGAGGAGAGGAGAGGGGGAGGGAGGAGAGAGGGAGGGAGGAGAGAGGGAGGGAGGAGAGAGGAGAGAGGGAGGGAGGAGAGGGGGAGGGAGGAGAGAGGAGGGGGGAGGGAGGAGAGAGGGAGGGAGGAGAGAGGGAGAGAGGGAGGGAGGAGAGAGGGAGGGAGGAGAGAGGAGAAGGGGAGGGAGGAGAGAGGGAGGGAGGAGAGAGGAGAGAGGGAGGGAGGAGAGAGGAGAGAGGGAGGGAGGAGAGAGGAGAAGGGGAGGGAGGAGAGAGGAGAGGGGGAGGGAGGAGAGAGGGAGGGAGGAGAGAGGAGAGAGGGAGGGAGGAAAGAGGAGAGAGGAGAGAGGGAGAGAGGAGACAGAGGGAGAGAAGGGGAGGTCCTGGCTGATGTTTTGAAATACACAACCAGTAAAAGGTTTGGACTTTTTCATTTTTATTTCTTTATTTCTCAGATTTTCACACTGTGGATTCTCACTGAAGCCTCAAAACTATGAGTGACAAAAAAAACAGCCTTTACCCTTTTGTTTTTGGTCACTGATTTGCACTTTTGGCATTTCCTGACCCTGAGGCACAGCTGGAAAGTGCAAACCATTTCAGGAGCTTCATCATGAAGCTCACGAGGGTTTAGGCTGTGCACAAAGCAAAGGGTGAACACTCTGATCTGAATATGAAAAACATATTTAATTGAATTTTGAAGTTTTATTTCTTTGCTGCATAATTCCATGTGTTGTCATAAGTGTGAAGTCTTCTGTTCGTGTCTAAAGTCAAGTCTGTGTCGTCCCTCAGTCGTCCAGAAAGGATCCAGAGCAAAAGGAAATGCAGTTCTGTCTTTAGTAGTGAAGTCGTAAACGTGAAGTAAAAAACTGTGAATGAGGGAAACTGAATGAGAGAAACAGTGAATGAGAGAAACAGTGAATGAGAGAAACAGTGAATGAGAGAAACAGTGAATGAGAGAAACAGTGAATGAGGGCGGCTCTGAACCTTTGACCGGTCGTGGGGCGGGAGACAGAAGTGCAGGTGTTCGTGTCGGACACAGGGGGCAGTGTGGAGCTGCTGCTCTCAGCTCAGACGGTCAAAAAGTGTCTCTACAGCAGAAGTGTGTCTGCTGCTCTGTTCATGAGTCCACTGGAGTGACGGGGATCTCAGATGTGGGCGATCGGGCTCAGTGCCAGGCTCTGTCTCTCTGCCTCTTTGTCTCTCTCACTCTGTCTCTTTCTGCCTCTCCTTGGATGTCTCTCTTTCCCTCTCTCTGTGGCTGTAGCATTGCAGTCTCTCCTCTCTCACCTGCTCTGACTCTCTGCTTCTCTCCTCCTCTCTTCCTCTCTGTCTTTGATTGCAGTGTCCTTGTGCAGTCATGGTCTCTCTTTCCTCTCCTCCTCTCTCCTCTCCTCCTCTCTCTCTCTCTCTCTCTGTGGTTGTAGCATTGCAGTGTCCTTGTGTAGTGGGAGCATTAGCAGTCTTCCTCACTCCTCTCTCACCTGCTCCCTCTCTTCCTCCTCTCTTCCTCCTCTCCTCCTCCTCTCCTCCTCTCCTCCTCGTCTCCTCGTCTCTCACCTGCTCTGTGCTGTTTAACCCTGGACTTCATCGGTGTGTTTCAGTGATTACAGAGTGTCCTGAGGGACATTGATTGTCCTGCTCCTGGTGGACCAGCCCCACACAATGCTGACGAATGAACTCGTGCCCCTGCCAAGTCCAATTAACTGTCAGTGCCGCATCGACGGGCGCCGCGTTTGTGGAGAGTGAAGAAAAACAAACTTTTAATCAAATTTGCCTGAGGGCCCCGGGGGTTTTGGGGCTGTGTTTTGCATTCCAGCGCGAGGCTCTCAGAAGGTTACAGTTCCCCTCATGTTCTATGTGTCCTGCATCAGAGAGAAGAGCCTGGAGCCTCCACTGTGGACCTCCTCTGTATTCTTCCACATGAGCAGAGAGCAGGGCCCTGTGAAGCCTGCACCTGTGAACACGACCCACGCACATGGTTTATATATATATATATATATATACTCTTAAACGTCCACACAAACCCTCAGCTAATTCCACCAAGGTCGAGATAAACAGCTCCAGCTCCTTCTCTGATTAGCCTAATGTAGACATTAAAAGCTCTGAAATTCAATTAAAATGTTTGGCTTTTGCCACAGAGGAAATGGGGAAAGGACAGAAGGCAGAGAGACGCTATCACAGAAGAGACGATTCAGAACAGAGACACAGCAGCATCTAAACACTGAAAGGGCATCTGACGATAAGCATCAAAGAAATATAGAGCGAATGGAATCACTACCAGAAACAAGGAGCCGCTCTCAGAGAGCCGGGTTCAGAGATCCGGTGTCTAAGAGCCGATACTGGAGAGCCGGACTCTGAGAGCCGCTCTCTGCTCCAGAAGCAGCTGCTGATGCTCGTGCACATAACGAGGTCAGTGACTCAGAGATTCTCAAGTTAAACTGAGTCTCCTCAGCTCCAGAACAAACAGATCTGTAAAAAGACGAGAGAATCAAACCAGAACTGTAGACTCCACTGCAGAGCTGTGTGTGGACAGTGGGGGGTGCTGCTCCTCTGCAGCTCCATCCCTCCTCGATGCTTAGACTCATTTAAAGTTGATGCTGAATACTTTTTGAATGTCTCAGATTTGACGTCTTTAAGCCGAATTCTCCAAACAGTGAGCCTCTAATGAGCTGAGTGTGAATGTCTCTGTGAGAGCAGTTAGATTTAAACTTTTATCTATCCCCATGAAGATGTGTCCCGTACACTTTTCTTCACTAAAGCTCTGAGTTTGGGACAGAAGTGTCCTGTGGCTCTTGTGTTGCTCTGATGAGCTCCTCTGGAGATACATTTAAACATCAGCTGGTTTCTGATTCTGAGATGGACTTGAGCTGAGCTCCGTCTGAATGACAAACGCGCCCTCTGCTCCCAACAAAAGCGGGTTAACGTTTGCGATCGATATGTGCATCTGTCCGCGCGCCTCAAATAAGGTTTAGGATGGAAATTTTTGTCTTTTGTCCTGGAGCAAAACACTCTGAGGTAATCAAAGCTGACAGATCTATGTTTTTAAATGCCGTTGGGAGAGACTGGAGGGTCCAGTCGTGAACCGTTCATTCCCAGGATGCTGTTCTCACAGAAACAGATTTGCCTAATTACAGGTTTGTTTTTTTTAAGCATACTTCAGTTTGATGAATTATTGAATCTAATTCAATAATTTCCCTTTAAAAAGGTAAAACAGCCATAAAATAAAAAGCTAGCTAGATAGATAGTCTGAACAGAAATCACAGAAGCGTTCGTGTTCATGAACGTGTTGGGACATTTGAGCGTTTGTGTTCATGGACGTGTTGGGACACTTGAGCGTTCGTGTTCATGGACGTGTTGGGACACTTGAGCGTTCGTGTTCATGGACGTGTTGGGACATTTGAGCGTTCGTGTTCAGGGACGTGTTGGGACACTTGAGCGTTTGTGTTCATGGACGTGTTGGGACATTTGAGCATTTGTGTTCATGGACGTGTTGGGACATTTGAGCGTTCGTGTTCATGGACGTGTTGGGACACTTGAGCGTTCGTGTTCATGGACGTGTTGGGACATTTGAGCGTTCGTGTTCAGGGACGTGTTGGGACACTTGAGCGTTTGTGTTCATGGACGTGTTGGGACATTTGAGCGTTTGTGTTCATGGACGTGTTGGGACACTTGATCGTTTGTGTTCATAAATGTGTTGGGACACTTGAGCGTTTGTGTTCATGAACGTGTTGGGACACTTGAGCGTTCGTGTTCAGGGACGTGTTGGGACATTTGAGCGTTTGTGTTCATAAACGTGTTGGGACACTTGAGCGTTCGTGTTCAGGGACGTGTTGGGACACTTGAGCATTCGTGTTCATGGACGTGTTGGGACACTTGAGCATTTGTGTTCATGGACGTGTTGGGACATTTGAGCGTTTGTGTTCATAAACGTGTTGGGACACTTGAGCGTTCGTGTTCAGGGACGTGTTGGGACACTTGAGCGTTTGTGTTCATGGACGTGTTGGGACACTTGAGCATTCGTGTTCATGGACGTGTTGGGACACTTGAGCGTTTGTGTTCATGGACGTGTTGGGACATTTGAGCGTTTGTGTTCATGGACGTGTTGGGACACTTGAGCGTTTTTGTTCATGGACGTGTTGGGACACTTGAGCGTTTGTGTTCATGGACGTGTTGGGACATTTGAGCGTTCGTGTTCATGGACGTGTTGGGACACTTGAGCGTTCATGTTCAGGGAAGTGTTGGGACATTTGAGCGTTTGTGTTCATGGACGTGTTGGGACACTTGAGCGTTTTTGTTCATGGACGTGTTGGGACACTTGAGCGTTTGTGTTCATGGACGTGTTGGGACATTTGAGCGTTCGTGTTCATGGACGTGTTGGGACACTTGAGCGTTTTTGTTCATGGACGTGTTGGGACACTTGAGCGTTTGTGTTCATGGACGTGTTGGGACATTTGAGCGTTTGTGTTCATAAACGTGTTGGGACACTTGAGCATTCGTGTTCAGGGACGTGTTGGGACACTTGAGCGTTCGTGTTCAGGGACGTGTTGGGACACTTGAGCGTTTGTGTTCATGGACGTGTTGGGACATTTGACCGTTTGTGTTCATGGACGTGTTGGGACACTTGAGCGTTTTTGTTCATGGACGTGTTGGGACACTTGAGCGTTTGTGTTCATGGACGTGTTGGGACATTTGAGCGTTTGTGTTCATAAACGTGTTGGGACACTTGAGCATTCGTGTTCAGGGACGTGTTGGGACACTTGAGCGTTCGTGTTCATGGACGTGTTGGGACACTTGAGCATTCGTGTTCATGGACGTGTTGGGACACTTGAGCGTTTGTGTTCATGGACGTGTTGGGACATTTGAGCGTTTGTGTTCATGGACGTGTTGGGACACTTGAGCGTTTTTGTTCATGGACGTGTTGGGACACTTGAGCGTTTGTGTTCATGGACGTGTTGGGACATTTGAGCGTTCGTGTTCATGGACGTGTTGGGACACTTGAGCGTTTGTGTTCATGGACGTGTTGGGACATTTGAGCGTTTGTGTTCATGGACGTGTTGGGACACTTGAGCGTTTTTGTTCATGGACGTGTTGGGACACTTGAGCATTTGTGTTCATGGACGTGTTGGGACATTTGAGCGTTTGTGTTCATAAACGTGTTGGGACACTTGAGCATTCGTGTTCAGGGACGTGTTGGGACACTTGAGCGTTCGTGTTCATGGACGTGTTGGGACACTTGAGCATTCGTGTTCAGGGACGTGTTGGGACACTTGAGCGTTCGTGTTCATGGACGTGTTGGGACACTTGAGCATTCGTGTTCAGGGACGTGTTGGGACACTTGAGCGTTCGTGTTCAGGGACGTGTTGGGACACTTGAGCGTTCTCTCATCAGAATGTGCTCCACCTAAAGTCTCGTTTCACATTTCCACCAGTTTGAGACTTTGCCCCAACACAAACTGTGGATCTGTTTTAACGAAGC
>CM068348.1:8191507-8246507 GCA_034769755.1 Odontamblyopus lacepedii | reverse complement strand
GTGTTAGTGTCCTCATGTGTTAGTGTGCTCATGTGTTTGTGTCCTCATGTGTTAGTGTCCTCATGTGTTAGTGTCCTCATGTGTTAGTGTCCTCATGTGTTTGTGTCCTCATGTGTTAGTGTGCTCATGTGTTAGTGTCCTCATGTGTTTGTGTCCTCATGTGTTAGTGTGCTCATGTGTTAGTGTCCTCATGTGTTAGTGTGTGTGTTTAAGCCTGTGCTGAACTCTGCAGGTGGAACATCTGTAGAAAGAAAAGACACAGAGTCTGTGAGGCTGAGAACGAGTGTAAAGCACCAGGCCTTTAAAAAACTCAACCATGAGTCACAAAACAATTTACAAAAATCTTAAATGTTCCATATCACACAGTTCTCTGATCTGTTCTAATGTCGTCCCCTCACCACAAAACTAAACACGACTCCAGCTCTGTTTGTGACGAGGAACATGAGAACATTAGAACATGACTTAAGCTCACAGGAGTCAGTTTCCATACTGGCTTGTCAAAGCCTGATCCCGTCAGATCTCAGAAGCTCAGCAGGGCCTGGTCAGTACTTGGATGGGAGACACTGGGAATTCCAGGTGCCACAGGGGGGCGCCAGTGGCAAAAACTGTCGTTGTGTCCTTAGGCAAGGCACATCACCCACATTGCCTAGTATGAAAGTGGTGTGTGCGTGAATGGTGTTAGTGGTCGGAGGGGCCGATGGTGCAGATTGGAGCCTCGCTTCCATCAGTCTGCCCCAGGGCAGCTGTGGCTACAATAGTAGTTTACACCATTGGGTCTGGAGTGAATGAATAATGCTCTGTAAAGTGTCTTTGAGTGTCCTGAAAAGCGCTGTATAAAATTTATGCATTATTATTATTATTATTATAGTTTCGTGTGTGTGATTTCAGACCTTAAATTGTGCTTTATCTGCCTTCTTTAAAATAAGCTGAATTTCTTTTCTATTTTAGAGATAAGACTTTTGGTTCAGTCTTTTTTACTGTGACATATTTTCCGGACGTGTGGAGATGTCCTGACGCGGCCGAGGAGCTCTGACCTCCACAGCGCCGGGACTCATGAATTATACACATTCTGTATGAAACTTTCACTTTGTTTGGACACGCGTCTTTGTACACACACTACACACACACACACACACACACACCATACACACACACACATATATACACACTCCAGACACACACACACACCATACACACACACACACATACACACACCATACACACACACACGCACTCCATACACACACACACATACACACACACACACACCATACACACACACACGCACTCCATACCCACACACGCACTCCATACACACACACACACAAGTCGACACCACACATGTCACACAACCACAACCTCCAGCGTGAGCAGTCAGTCCCAGCCACAGACGGAAACACAGAAGATTTCATCTCCAAAACCCTCGTCACACTGGCCACGTTTACATGATGTTTTTTAATTCAGAATTGTTCTGAAAACCCACACTTCAGCTGCTCCCGGCTTTTCTGTCATCTCGGTTTGTCGCCAACACAAACACGATCCAAACTTTTTCCACAGTGGTTCTGATGATAATGAAGCAGCAGCTGGAGAATTCTCTCCTCACACTTTCCGTCTGTGAGCTGAGGAGGAGAAGGGAAGAGTGTGGGAGAAGGAGGAAGAAGACAAACTGAGTCTGAGGCTGCCACACCTCAGCCCACTCCCACATCCCGCTCACAAATCCAAAGAGACGTGGAGGAAAGTCCCAAGAGACGACTGGAGGAGCCGGATCGTCCGGATCGAGTCAGAAGGACGAGCCAACGAGCACCAACCACCGGGATTATTTTGAAGAAGAAGAAACGTTTACATGATCCAGGAAGAAATTCATTCAGCTTTAAAATCAGAATAAACCCACTGACTTCAGGATTAAGATTAATTCACAAGAATCATTTTCAGCAGAATTAAGAGTTTACAACTTTTTAAAGCAGAATTAATTTTTATTCAGAATTAAAGTATTTATTCCAAATTAAATGAATTATTCAGAATTTAATTATTTTTATTCAGAATTAAATCTCTCATGTAAACGTGGTGATTCTGAACCAAATATTTCATATCTTTGACCTGAGATCAGTCACAGTTTGGAGCTTGTGTTGATTCTGTAAGAATCTTCTCTGTTTCTCAGTCCTTTATGCTGTTTATTCTCCTTTTCTTACATATCAGTGAACACTTGTTTTTGACACAAACAGTTCATGCGTCTCTCTGATTGGTTGATCCATCTTTCCGTCAAAATGGGATTAAACATGTTTTTTCTTCTTCCCACATATTTTTGGGGAATTTTTGATATTTTCTTTATTTTTTTTGTTCTAGTTTCCGTTGATGCGACTGCACTGATGCCAATACCAAAGACACTGTTCCATTCTGTCCAAAATAAATAAATAGGCCTACATGAATTAATGAATGAAATCAAGAGACAGGACAGCACTCCAGATCCTCTCGTCTTTGTAAAGGTGTTTGTGTGTGTGTGTGTGTGTGCGCATGTGCATGTGTGTGTGTGTGTGTGTGTGCATGTGTGCGTGTGTGTGTGTGTGTGTGCATGTGTGTGTGTGTGTGTGCGTGTGTGTGTGTGTGTGTGCGTGTGTGTGTGTGTGCGTGTGTGTGTGTGTGCGTGTGTGTGTGTGTGCGTGCATGTGCGTGTGTACATGCGTGTGTGTGCGTGTGTGTGTGTGTGCGTGCGTGTGCATGTGTGTGCGTGTGTGCGTGTGTGTGCGTGTGTGTGTGTGTGTGTGCGTGTGTGCGTGTAAATAATCTTTCCATTATGTCAGATCTAAACACTTAAATCTCGTAAAAGTAGTGAAATGATCTGTTCAAGCAGCAAGATCATTTTACTGGACGAGTTCTCTTAGAGCGACCTCTAGACGAGAAAGAAGCGTCTCAGAATGATTAAGTCGATAATAAATCTGAAAACAAGATGAGTAACCTGATAGAAGTTTGAAAATCTCTAGTAGATCTGAGAAATGTGCAGTGATAAGAGCGTTTGTCACTGATCTGAAGCAGGTTTGAATCTCACTCTCCACATAAACGTCATTGTTTGAGCATCTCACTTCGCCCGTGTGAGGGAATATGTGAATGTGTGAGGGAATATGTGAATGTGTGAGGGAATATGTGAATGTGTGAGTGGTTCCTTGTTGTGGGAACGTCCTTATGTTCCCTCAGCCCAGCTCGAGGTCCTGGTGCAAAGGTGTTTAAATGTGGTACAAAAAATAAAAATGACTTGACTTAGAGTTCAATTCTGAGAAAAATCTGAAAAATGAGGGAACATAGGGCTGAGGGAACATAGGGCTGAGGGAACATAGGACTGAGGGAACATAGGGCTGAGGGAACATAGGGCTGAGGGAACATAGGACTGAGGGAACATAGGACTGAGGGAACATAGGGCTGAGGGAACATAGGGCTGAGGGAACATAGGGCTGAGGGAACATAGGGCTGAAGGAACATAGAGCTGAAGAACATAGAGCTGAAGAACATAGGACTGAGGGAACATAGGGCTGAGGGAACATAGGACTGAGGGAACATAGGACTGAGGGAACATAGGACTGAGGGAACATAGGGCTGAGGGAACATAGGGCTGAAGGAACATAGGGCTGAGGGAACATAGGGCTGAGGGAACATAGGGCTGAGGGAACATAAGACTGAGGGAACATAGGGCTGAGGGAACATAGGGCTGAGGGAACATAGAGCTGAGGGAACACAGGAGTGACCCTGTTCTAAAGCGTTTGAGTGTTGAAGGTGGAAAAGCGCTGTGTAAAATGTGACGTTTGCCCTGGGGGCCGCTCTGTTTGTGCGACTGTGGTTTGTGTGAGTTTTGTTTAGCTCCTGAACGCACCGCACTCTCCACCAGTGACTGTGAGGAGCCATGTGTGTTTGTGTTTGTTTGTGCATCATGGGTGTTTGCATTTGTGTGTTTGTGTGTATGGTGTGTGTGTGTTTGTGCGTTCATTTCGTTCTCGTCTTCACCTGAGTGCGGTCCCCACAGCGCACACACACTTGCACTAATTACACGCACACGTCTCATTAGTTGGTGTGTATGGTGTGTGTTCGTGTGTCTGGGTGTATCTTGTGTGTTTGTGTGTATAGTGTGTGTGTGTTTGTGCGTTTATTCCGCTCTCGTCTTCACCTGAGTGCGGTCCCCACAGCACACACACGCTCACACTAATTACACACACACGTCTCATTAGTCGGCGGCGGCGCCGGAGTGAACCGGGCCAATCACGTCTAATGAGGTCACCTGGACGGCCACTCCACAGACCTGCTGCAGCAAATGAGAGAGCTGTGTGTGCGTTTGTGTGTTGTTTGCTTATGAAGCTCTTGTGAGGAGAAGTCTGTTTTTTAATTGAGTCAAACGAGGTTCTAGAGCAGGTCTCCCGCCTTCGCACCTCCACGAGTGACTTTTACTAAAGCAGAACATCAGAGTGAAAATGAGTGCTTACAACTCAGGGAAATGCACAACGCCTTAGCCAAAATTAAAATATAAACTCTTAAATGTATCAGAAAATGACTTAGAAGGCGTGAAATTATCTGTTCATGCAGCAAGATCATTTTACTAGACAAGTTCTCTACAAATAAACGACCTCTAGACGAGAATGGAGAGTCTCTGTTAGTGTTCAGGGGCTGGAAATAAGTTTATGGACGCTCAGTTTGAGATAAACAGACTTAAAACCAGTTTAGGATCAGTGTTTATGGCCTGTGAAGCAGTTCAAAGATGCTAAATTCTAAATATAAGTGCTTAAAATCAGTCTGACGTGACAGTTTTAAGTATGTTTGTCTAGAATTTAGCAGAATTTAAGGATTTTATCTAGAATTTGGCATCTGAGAACTTATTTCCATTCCATGAACATTGATCCTAAACTGGTTTTAAGTTTGTTTATCTCAAACTGAGCGTCCATAAACTTATCTCCAGCTCATGAACACTCACTGAGAAGCTTCATTCTTGTTTAGAGGTCGTTAATTTTAAGAGTTAAATGATCTTGCTGCATGGACAGATCATGTCACTACTTTAATGTCATTTTCTGAGAGATTTAAGGGTTTAGATCTTACATTTTGTCCAGGCTTTTGCGTTGGATGGGGTGTGATCAGATGCTGGGGGTGTTCTACATGTATCTCTAGTGGCAGAATGTTCAGCAGTTTCCATGGTGACACAATGCACACAGCAAACAGCAGACTGTGGGTGTACGATGTGAAAACGATGTGGCTTTGCACATTTGAACTGTGTGCACCTCGAGCTGCTCTGCAGACTCAGAGAAGATAAAAAAAAAAGAAGATGAAATAAGAGTCCAGAGTTGTTCTCAGCACTGAGTCTGATCAAAACCTTTTCTGTAGACAACAGAGCGTGATTTTACACGTCTAAACCAGGTCTAAACCAGGTCTAAACCGGGTCTAAACCGGGTCTAAACCAGGTCTAAACCGGGTCTAAACCGGGTCTAAACGGGGTCTAAACCGGGTCTAAACCAGGTCTAAACCGGGTCTAAACCGGGTCTAAACCGGGTCTAACCCTGGTCTAAACCGGGTCTGAACTGGGTCTAAACCGGGTCTAAACCAGGTCTAAACCGGGTCTAAACCGGGTCTAAACCGGGTCTAAACCAGGTCTAAACCGGGTCTAAACTGGGTCTAAACCGGGTCTAAACCGGGTCTAAACCGGGTCCATGGGCGTACTCTAGTCTCTGAGCTCTTACACTTGTTCTGATGCAGCTGCAAATCGTTCTAAACACATTCAGGAAGGTTCTAAACACGTTCAGGAAGGTTCTAAACACGTTCAGGAAGGTAATAAACACATTCAGGAAGGTTCTAAACACGTTCAGGAAGGTTCTAAACACATTCAGGAAGGTAATAAACACATTCAGGAAGGTTCTAAACACGTTCAGGAAGGTTCTAAACACGTTCAGGAAGGTAATAAACACGTTCAGGAAGGTTCTAAACACATTCAGGAAGGTAATAAACACGTTCAGGAAGGTTCTAAACACCTCCAGGAAGGTTCTAAACACGTTCAGGAAGGTTCTAAACACGTTCAGGAAGGTAATAAACACGTTCAGGAAGGTAATAAACACGTTCAGGAAGGTTCTAAACACGTTCAGGAAGGTAATAAACACGTTCAGGAAGGTAATAAACACGTTCAGGAAGGTAATAAACACTTTCAGGAAGGTAATAAACACATTCAGGAAGGTAATAAACACGTTCAGGAAGGTAATAAACACGTTCAGGAAGGTAATAAACACGTTCAGGAAGGTAATAAACACTTTCAGGAAGGTAATAAACACGTTCAGGAAGGTAATAAACACGTTCAGGAAGGTAATAAACACGTTCAGGAAGGTTCTAACGGTTCTGCTCTGTCCTGTCAGTGAGGATGAATGAGGATTTTGTCTCGATAGTTTTCTTATCTTTCTGAAAAGTGCCCGTGGTTCCAGCGTGTTCTGTCTGACACGACGGATCATTTGGCCAAAAACACTTCACATCATCACGTTTAAGATTTTCCTTTTTTCTTTTTCTCCAGTCATTCATTTCGGTCATGTTTTTCGGTTTCAGATCTGACTTCCTGTTTGGAAATCATGACAGCACACTTGGGAATTGTGTAACTGTTACCGTAGCAACCATACTGTCCACTGGGCCAACCCCCCGATGTGCATAGAAATTATGATCTGATAAATAAAACATGAATACACTTTGATTCTGTCAAAATGTCAAAACGTGTTTAAAATGTCAGAAAAATAGTAAGTGTGTAAAGTGTGATAAATCTTTGGACAGAATTCTGGAGACTCTGAAATAGAATTCTCTATTTACTTTTTTCACACATTTTTCACAAATTTCTTGTAGAAAATTAAGTGGAAATTTAGTGAATTGTCCTATGTCTTATGTTCTCAAAAATACCAGAGCTCAGACTTCTGTCTGAACTGAATTAAACTGGATTGAGTCATAATTAAAGCTGCTTTGTATTAGTTCATTTGTGTAGAATGTTTTTGTTTTCTATCCTTTTTTAGTTTTTGACAGTTTGTGATCACAGATTTGTGTAGAAACTCACGGACTGTGCCATTAATAGAATTTTAATTGCGATGAAGATTCTCAGAGCTCGTCCTGTCAGGAAACGTCCTCATTACCCACAATGCCTCAGAGCTCCGTGGGTTTGTTGGGGCTGAGTTTACGTTTGGAGTTTAGTTTAGTTTAGTCATTTATGAGATTTTCTGGAGCAAAACGTCAGAGTTAAATCAGAGCTGTTCTGCAAACTCCAGATGTTCCTCCAGGTTCTCGTCGGTTCTTCTCTCTGACTCTGGATTCATGTTTGAGGAATTATTCATCTCTTATTTTGTGACTCCATTTTGTCCCTGTCCCCAGCAGAAAGGGACGACTCAAACACCTCTGTCCTCTGTTCCCTCTGTCCTCTGTTCCCTCTGTCCTCTGTTCCCTCTGTCCTCTGTTCCCTCTGTCCTCTGTCCTCTGTTCCCTCTGTCCTCTGTTCCCTCTGCCCTCTGTTCCCTCTGTCCTCTGTTCCCTCTGTCCTCTGTCCTCTGTTCCCTCTGTCCTCTGTTCCCTCTGTCCTCTGTCCTCTGTTCCCTCTGTCCTCTGTCCTCTGTCCTCTGTCCTCTGTTCCCTCTGTCCTCTGTTCCCTCTGTCCTCTGTCCTCTGTTCCCTCTGTCCTCTGTCCTCTGTCCTCTGTTCCCTCTGTCCTCTGCCCTCTGTTCCCTCTGTCCCCCTCTGTCCTCTGTTCCCTCTGTCCTCTGTCCTCTGTTCCCTCTGTCCTCTGCCCTCTGTTCCCTCTGTCCTCTGCCCTCTGTTCCCTCTGTTCCCTCTGTCCTCTGTCCTCTGTCCCTCTGTCCTCTGCCCTCTGTTCCCTCTGTCCTCTGTCCTCTGTTCCCTCTGTCCTCTGTCCTCTGTCCCTCTGTCCTCTGTCTTCTGTTCCCTCTGTCCTCTGTTCCCTCTGTCCTCTGTCCTCTGTTCCCTCTGTCCTCTGTCCTCTGTCCCTCTGTCCTCTGCCCTCTGTTCCCTCTGTCCTCTGTTCCCTCTGTCCTCTGTCCTCTGTCCCTCTGTCCTCTGTCTTCTGTTCCCTCTGTCCTCTGTTCCCTCTGTCCTCTGTCCTCTGTTCCCTCTGTCCTCTGTCCCTCTGTCCTCTGCCCTCTGTTCCCTCTGTCCTCTGTCCCCCTCTGTCCACTGTTCCCTCTGTCCTCTGTTCCCTCTGTCCTCTGTTCCCTCTGTCCTCTGTTCCCTCTGTCCCCCTCTGTCCTCTGTTCCCTCTGTCCTCTGTCCTCTGTTCCCTCTGTCCTCTGTCCTCTGTTCCCTCTGTCCTCTGTTCCCTCTGTCCTCTGTCCTCTGTTCCCTCTGTCCTCTGTTCCCTCTGTTCCCTCTGTCCTCTGTTCCCTCTGTCCTCTGTCCTCTGTTCCCTCTGTCCTCTGCCCTCTGTTCCCTCTGTCCTCTGCCCTCTGTTCCCTCTGTTCCCTCTGTCCTCTGTCCTCTGTTCCCTCTGTCCTCTGTCCCTCTGTCCTCTGCCCTCTGTTCCCTCTGTCCTCTGTCCTCTGTCCCTCTGTCCTCTGTCTTCTGTTCCCTCTGTCCTCTGTTCCCTCTGTCCTCTGTCCCTCTGTCCTCTGCCCTCTGTTCCCTCTGTCCTCTGTTCCCTCTGTCCTCTGTCCTCTGTTCCCTCTGTCCTCTGTCCTCTGTCCCCCTCTGTCCTCTGTTCCCTCTGTCCTCTGTTCCCTCTGTCCTCTGTCCTCTGTTCCCTCTGTCCTCTTCCCTCTGTTCCCTCTGTCCACTGTCCTCTGTTCCCTCTGTTCCCTCTGTCCTCTGTCCTCTGTTCCCTCTGTCCTCTGTCCTCTGTTCCCTCTGTCCACTGTCCTCTGTTCCCTCTGTCCTCTGTCCCCCTCTGTCCTCTGTCCTCTGTTCCCTCTGTCCTCTATTCCCTCTGTTCCCTCTGTTCCCTCTGTCCTCTGTTCCCTCTGTCCTCTGTTCCTTCTGTCCTCTGTTCCCTCTGTTCCCTCTGTCCTCTGTCCTCTGTCCTCTGTTCATGAGAGTTCAGAGTTTGAGTTTCCTCTGACGACTGGAGAGGAGAAAGAGGTGGAGTGGAAGAGAAAGAGAGAAGAGGAGGAGGACTGGGCTCCATGGACTCTGGCTCTAGCTCAGTTTGTGTGTTAAAGCATGGCCTCTCTCTGACCTTTGACCTCTGAACTCGTCTACATGATCCTGGGATTTTTATTTCAGTAAATGTGCCTCTGTAACTGCTGGCCTCAGTGAGCCTCATTTGCCTGGAGCTGGACACTGGGTTTGGATTTAGGTTTAGGGTTAGACTCTGTCACTCCAGCAGATCACACAGTCTCTCTGCATCTCTGTTAAATTCTGAAGGGAACGTCCGTGTCTCACACAAACTCGAAGGCCTAAAACTTTCAAGTGCAGTTTCACCTTGAGCCTGTGTCTGAAAATTACATGTTTTATTTGGATTTTAAAGCTGCTCTTTTTGCAAACGTGGCAGAAGTTGAATAAGACGAGTTTTACTCTGAGGAAAGTCGTTTTAATCTGAGTTTGGCACAAATGCAGTGAAATCTTCACTTCTGTTTGGACAGTGTCAGAACCCTGGAGAGCTCCATAACTCAACTCTAGAGCAGGTTCAGAGAGAAACACACACACACACACACACACACACACACACACACACACACACACACAAAAACACACACACACACACACACAAACACACACACACACAAACACACACACACAAAAACACACAAACACACACACACACACACACACACACACACACACACACAAAAACACACACACAAAAACACACACACGCAACACACACACACACACACAAACACACACACACACACACACACACACAAACACACACACAACACACACACACAAACACACACAAACACACACACACAAAAAAACACACACACACACAAAAACACACACACACAAACACACACACACACACAAACACACACACAAACACACACACACAACACACACAAAAACACACACACACACAAACACACACAAACACACACACAACACACACACACAAAAACACACAAAACACACACACACAAACACAACACACACACAACACACACACACAAACACACACAACACAAACACACACACACACAACGCAAACACACACAACACACACACACAAACACACACACACACAACACAAACACACACACTCACATTTCAGTGTTTTGGTATATCTCTGTCTCCGTACAGTTTGTGTTTTGGTAAATCTCTGTCTCCGTACAGTTTGTGTTTTGGTAAATCTCTGTCTCCGTACAGTTTGTGTTTTGGTAAATCTCTGTCTCCGTACAGTTTGTGTTTTGGTAAATCTCTGTCTCCGTACAGTTTGTGTTTTGGTAAATCTCTGTCTCCGTACAGTTTGTGTTTTGGTAAATCTCTGTCTCCGTATAGTTTGTTTGTTTGTCGTATAAATGACGTAGAAAACAACTGATCGTCAGATGTTTGGGGGTCACAAATAATGAGAGAATTCATCTGGTTTAAACACATTTTTATTATTGACACTTTATTAACATTTGAGTTGTGCACAGAAACCTGGTCAGAATCAGAATCAGATGTTTGGACACGGTCGGCTCTGCACTTTCTCTTTTCTCTTTGGGGCCAGTAGAAGATCAGTGTTCAGGGGTTTGATCCCGGATCAGAACAGAAGTGTTCCTGAGTCGGCTAGTCCAGGATAAACAGATTAAACTGAAGGTTTCCACGTACAAATCTGTGTCCTGTTCTCTGTGAAACTTTCTCCGCTCTTATTTAACACTTATTGACGTCATTCACGACCCAAAACTGACCCAAACTCGCCTGAGACGGAGCTGAGGAGCTGCAGGTTCTGGTCCTGAGCCCGTCCACAGACCCAGACCTCTGCTCCCTCACCTGCTGCAGGCGTGTGGCTCCTGCAGGGGGCGCTGTGACCCAGACCTCTGCTCCCTCACATGCTGCAGGCGTGTGGTGTGTGTGGCTCCTGTAGGGGGCGCTGTGGGAGCACAGTCACAGCGGGACCTGGCCCCTCATTTGTAAAACGGTTGGAGCCCTACGACACTTTGGCCAAATGGCGCTGGCTCCGAACTGTGCTCCACATCCACTTAGACTGAACTTATAGCCCCCAGAGGGACATTCGTCTTGGACTCATTGGAAACGTCCAATCACAGCAAAGATTTAGTCAGAATATTTTCTTAAAGGTGCAGCACCTGATTTTTACGTCTTAAAAAGATGAAAAACAGAACAGGTTCATTTTAAGAGTTTGCAGAGGTCCAGAGTTCCTCCTCATGACCTTCTGCATCAGGAACGTCCTCCTTCACCACGAGGAGTTTTTCACAACGTCCCAGAGCAGAGTTAGATGTGTCTGTAGAGCTAACAACAACCAGCATGCTAAAGTGCACCTCCTGAATAATCGGACAATAAAATGCTGAGATACAGACGCACAGTGTGACGTGGAAGAGTTTGGAGGAGATGGATGTGCCTAAATTTATGGATGAGGATTCTTCGACATAAATGATCTCATTATAAACACGACCCAGAAATAAAAACGTCACAACAAAAGATTATTTCTGAAAAATGACTTCCACTGATGGAATTACTTTGTTTTCGACTATTTTAGAGTTTCCAGCAAAAGCCTTTTTGTGACGGAGTCCGCTGCACGTCATCTGATAATAATAAATCTTTTCTGGTCAAACCGGATGTGGGCACCGTCAGCAGCTCGGATTCTCTTGGATTCTCTCGGATTCTCTCGGATTCTCTCAGATTCTCTCGGATTCTCTCAGATTCTCTCGGATTCTCTCGGATTCTCTCGGATTCTCTCGGATTCTCTCAGATTCTCTCGGATTCTCTCGGATTCTCTTGGATTCTCTCGGATTCTCTCGGATTCTCTCGGATTCTCTCAGATTCTCTCGGATTCTCTCGGATTCTCTTTGATTCTCTGATCGACTGATTTAGTTTGTGTCTGAAAAATCAGCTCTGAAGACTCGCCCGAGCGCTCAGTGAGATTTAGTGAGGTGGGTTGGAGGAGGTGGAGGCAGCTCTGGAGCTTCAGGGTCAGGGAGGAGGAGGTGGAGGCAGCTCTGGAGCTTCAGGGAGGAGGAGGAGGTGGAGGCAGCTCTGGAGCTTCAGCGAGGAGGATGTGGAGGCAGCTCTGGAGCTTCAGGGAGGAGGAGGTGGAGGCAGCCCTGGAGCTTCAGGGAGGAGGAGGTGGAGGCAGGTCTGGAGCTTCAGGGAGGAGGAGGAGGTGGAGGCAGCTCTGGAGCTTCAGGGAGGAAGAGGAGGTGGAGGCAGCTCTGGAGCTTCAGGTTCAGGGAGGAGGAGGTGGAGGCAGCTCTGGAGCTTCAGGGAGGAAGAGGAGGTGGAGGCAGCTCTGGAGCTTCAGGGAGGAGGAGGTGGAGGCAGCTCTGGAGCTTCAGGGAGGAGGAGGAGGTGGAGGCAGCTCTGGAGCTTCAGGGAGGAAGAGGTGGAGGCAGCTCTGGAGCTTCAGGGAGGAGGAGGAGGTGGAGGCAGCTCTGGAGCTTCAAGGAGGAAGAGGAGGTGGAGGCAGCTCTGGAGCTTCAGGTTCAGGGAGGAGGAGGTGGAGGCAGCTCTGGAGCTTCAGGGAGGAAGAGGAGGTGGAGGCAGCTCTGGAGCTTCAGGTTCAGGGAGGAGGAGGTGGAGGCAGCTCTGGAGCTTCAGGGAGGAGGAGGAGATGGAGGCAGCTCTGGAGCTTCAGGGAGGAGGAGGTGGAGGCAGCTCTGGAGCTTCAGGGAGGAGGAGGAGGTGGAGGCAGCTCTGGAGCTTCAGGGAGGAGGAGGTGGAGGCAGCTCTGGAGCTTCAGGGAGGAGGAGGAGGTGGAGGCAGCTCTGGAGCTTCAGGGAGGAGGAGGTGGAGGCAGCTCTGGAGCTTCAGGGAGGAGGAGGTGGAGGCAGCTCTGGAGCTTCAGGGAGGAGGAGGTGGAGGCAGCTCTGGAGCTTCAGGGAGGAGGAGGAGGTGGAGGCAGTTCTGGAGCTTCAGGAAGGAGGAGGTGGAGGCAGCTCTGGAGCTTCAGGGAGGAGGAGGTGGAGGCAGCTCTGGAGCTTCAGGGAGGAGGAGGTGGAGGCAGGTCTGGAGCTTCAGGGAGGAGGAGGAGGTGGAAGCAGCTCTGGAGCTTCAAGGAGGAGGAGGTGGAGGCAGCTCTGGAGCTTCAGGGAGGAGGAGGAGGTGGAGGCAGCTCTGGAGCTTCAGGGAGGAGGAGGAGGTGGAGGCAGCTCTGGAGCTTCAGGAAGGAGGAGGTGGAGGCAGCTCTGGAGCTTCAGGGAGGAGGAGGTGGAGGCAGCTCTGGAGCTTCAGGGAGGAGGAGGTGGAGGCAGCTCTGGAGCTTCAGGGAGGAGGAGGTGGAGGCAGGTCTGGAGCTTCAGGTAGGAGGAGGAGGTGGAAGCAGCTCTGGAGCTTCAAGGAGGAGGAGGTGGAGGCAGCTCTGGAGCTTCAGGGAGGAGGAGGAGGTGGAGGCAGCTCTGGAGCTTCAGGGAGGAGGAGGTGGAGGCAGCTCTGGAGCTTCAGGGAGGAGGAGGAGGTGGAGGCAGTTCTGGAGCTTCAGGAAGGAGGAGGTGGAGGCAGCTCTGGAGCTTCAGGGAGGAGGAGGAGGTGGAGGCAGCTCTGGAGCTTCAGGGAGGAGGAGGTGGAGGCAGCTCTGGAGCTTCAGGGAGGAGGAGGAGGTGGAGGCAGCTCTGGAGCTTCAGAATATAAACTGGGCTCAGTGGAGTCTTTGTCCACGTGACGTTACCATGACATCACTGCCCGACATGTTCCGCAGTACGACATTAAACTCATCTGACTGCATAGAGACGAGCCAGATCTGCTGAGAGGAGCCTCTGCTTTTAGCAACATAAACACCAACGGAATCAATGAAAAATATAAGTGTAAAACCAGTGGCATAAAGAACAGAACCGTGCAGTGCTGGAAACATTCACAGGCTTCACTTTCTCCACATTTCTCATGGATTCTAAGGGTGATTGTTCCTCCAAATACTGAGATCTGCATTTCGTCAGACTCACTCCTCTCTCCGCTGTAGAGCTCCACACGAGCTTCACGAGTCTTGAACTCGAGAGTTTCACTTGTAGCTCACACCAGCTCGTCTCTGTGTCTGTGTGACCGTCTGTCCATAAGCAAAGAAAATGCAGCACACTCAGATCGCCGATGTTCAGAAGCTTTTTGATTTTTAAATTAGGTTTCACAAAAACCTGGACTTCTCTTCTGGATTGTGATTCCTGCATTTGCACCTCTACAAGGTGTTTTCTGTTTCATTTATGTGACCATGTGTCAGAGAGAGGGAGGCCTGAGGAGCTGAGGAGGAGCTGAGGAGAAACTGAGGAGGAGCTGAGGAGGAGCTGAGGAGGAGCTGAGGAGGAGCTGAGGAGGAGCTGAGGAGGAGGAGCTGTGGAGGAGCTGAGGAGGAGCTGAGGAGGAGGAGCTGTGGAGGAGCTGTGGAGGAGCTGAGGAGAAACTGAGGAGGAGCTGAGGAGGAGGAGCTGAGGAGGAGCTGAGGAGGAGCTGTGGAGGAGCTGAGGAGGAGCTGAGGAGGAGCTGTGGAGGAGCTGAGGAGGAGCTGAGGAGGAGCTGTGGAGGAGCTGAGGAGGAGCTGAGGAGGAGCTGAGGAGGAGCTGTGGAGGAGCTGAGGAGGAGCTGTGGAGGAGCTGAGGAGGAGCTGAGGAGGAGCTGTGGAGGAGCTGAGGAGGAGCTGTGGAGGAGCTGAGGAGGAGTCGGCTCTTATTGAGCTGCTTGTGAACAGTGGGTTTTCCAAAGTGTCGTGTCTGTTCCACATCAGCTGCATTGTTCCTGTGAAAAAGCCTCATTTAGTCATTTAGCATCTCTAAAGTAAAGAGGTTGTATAAAGAGGTTGTATAAGGAGGCTGTATAAAGAGGTTGTATAAAGAGGTTGTATAAAGAGGTTGTATAAAGAGGTTGTATAAAGAGGTTGTATGAAGAGGTTGTATAAAGAGGTTGTATAAAGAGGTTGTATAAGGAGGCTGTATAAAGAGGCTGTATAAAGAGGTTGTATAAAGAGGTTGTATAAAGAGGTTGTATAAAGAGGTTGTATAAAGAGGTTGTATGAAGAGGTTGTATAAAGAGGTTGTATAAAGAGGTTGTATAAGGAGGCTGTATAAAGAGGCTGTATAAAGAGGTTGTATAAAGAGGTTGTATAAAGAGGTTGTATAAAGAGGTTGTATAAAGAGGTTGTATAAAGAGGTTGTATAAGGAGGCTGTATAAAGAGGCTGTATAAAGAGGTTGTATAAAGAGGTTGTATAAAGAGGCTGTATAAAGAGGCTGTATAAAGAGGTTGTATAAAGAGGCTGTATAAAGAGGCCGTATAAAGAGGCTGTATAAAGAGGTTGTATAAAGAGGTTGTATAAAGAGGCTGTATAAAGTGGCTCTATAAAGAGGTTGTATAAAGAGGTTGTATAAAGAGGCTGTATAAAGAGGCCGTATAAAGAGGCTGTATAAAGAGGCTGTATAAAGAGGTTGTATAAAGAGGCTGTATAAAGAGGCTGTATAAAGAGGTTGTATAAAGAGGTTGTATAAGGAGGCTGTATAAAGAGGTTGTATAAAGAGGTTGTATAAAGAGGTTGTATAAGGAGGTTGTATAAAGAGGCTGTATAAAGAGGCCGTATAAAGAGGCTGTATAAAGAGGTTGTATAAAGAGGTTGTATAAAGAGGTTGTATAAAGAGGCTGTATAAAGAGGCTCTATAAAGAGGTTGTATAAAGAGGTTGTATAAAGAGGCTGTATAAAGAGGCCGTATAAAGAGGCTGTATAAAGAGGCTGTATAAAGAGGTTGTATAAAGAGGCTGTATAAAGAGGCTGTATAAAGAGGCTGTATAAAGAGGTTGTATAAAGAGGCTGTATGAAGAGGCCGTATAAAGAGGCTGTATAAAGAGGCTTATAAAGAGGCTGTATAAAGAGGCTGTATAAAGAGGTTGTATAAAGAGGCTGTATAAAGAGGTTGTATAAGGAGGCTGTATAAAGAGGCTGTATAAAGAGGTTGTATAAAGAGGCTGTATAAAGAGGTTGTATAAAGAGGCCGTATAAAGAGGTTGTATAAAGAGGCTGTATAAAGAGGCTGTATAAAGAGGCTGTATAAAGAGGCTGTATAAAGAGGTTGTATAAAGAAGCTGTATAAAGAGGTTGTATAAAGAGGCTGTATAAAGAGGTTGTATAATGGGGCGTTCACATTGTGCTGGTGTTAATTCTCAGGATAAAGACTCGTTTAAAAGTTCAGATCTGTCAGAAGAACAAAGCCTCAGCAGGAGCAGAGAGAAAGTGATTTCTCCTCAGACACAGACTCGGCTCCACTCAGGACTGCACCTCACTTACACCAGCATTCACACCGAATATTACTGTTTATTACTGTTTATTACTCTTTATTACTCTTTATTACTCTTTATTACTGTCTAATTGAATTACTGTCAGGAAAACACAAATAGAACATCAAGAAGAGGTGAAAAAGATTTCAGATGTTAAAACGTTCTGTACTCGGCAAAAGAAACAAACAGAACAAAAAGATACAAGCAAAGCCTCCTGACAGTGCACGTGCTGCTGGTGGAGGTGGTGCTGCTGGTGGAGGTGGTGCTGCTGGTGGAGGTGGTGCTGCTGGTGGAGGTGGTGGTGGTGCAGATTCTGCTGGTGTGGTTGGATGAGGTCAGAGTTCTGAGCATCTTAAACCGGAGTTGGACTTTGTGCGGCTCCATCGGCTGCAGCTGCTGAAGCTCTCCTCAGATGTTCATGTCTGCAGCTGCTGAAGCTCTCCTCAGATGTTCATGTCTGCAGCTGCTGAAGCTCTTCTCAGATGTTCATGTCTGCAGGTGCTGAAGCTCTTCTCAGATGTTCATGTCTGCAGCTGCTGAAGCTCTCCTCAGATGTTCATGTCTGCAGCTGCTGAAGCTCTCCTCAGATGTTCATGTCTGCAGCTGCTGAAGCTCTTCTCAGATGTTCATGTCTGCAGCTGCTGAAGCTCTTCTCAGATGTTCATGTCTGCAGCTGCTGAAGCTCTTCTCAGATGTTCATGTCTGCAGCTGCTGAAGCTCTCCTCAGATGTTCATGTCTGCAGCTGCTGAAGCTCTCCTCAGATGTTCATGTCTGCAGCTGCTGAAGCTCTTCTCAGATGTTCATGTCTGCAGCTGCTGAAGCTCTTCTCAGATGTTCATGTCTGCAGCTGCTGAAGCTCTTCTCAGATGTTCATGTCTGCAGCTGCTGAAGCTCTCCTCAGATGTTCATGTCTGCAGCTGCTGAAGCTCTCCTCAGATGTTCATGTCTGCAGCTGCTGAAGCTCTTCTCAGATGTTCATGTCTGCAGCTGCTGAAGCTCTTCTCAGATGTTCATGTCTGCAGCTGCTGAAGCTCTTCTCAGATGTTCATGTCTGCAGCTGCTGAAGCTCTTCTCAGATGTTCATGTCTGCAGCTGCTGAAGCTCTTCTCAGATGTTCATGTCTGCAGCTGCTGAAGCTCTCCTCAGATGTTCATGTCTGCAGCTGCTGAAGCTCTTCTCAGATGTTCATGTCTGCAGCTGCTGAAGCTCTTCTCAGATGTTCATGTCTGCAGCTGCTGAAGCTCTTCTCAGATGTTCATGTCTGCAGCTGCTGAAGCTCTTCTCAGATGTTCATGTCTGCAGCTGCTGAAGCTCTTCTCAGATGTTCATGTCTGCAGCTGCTGAAGCTCTCCTCAGATGTTCATGTCTGCAGCTGCTGAAGCTCTCCTCAGATGTTCATGTCTGAGTCGGGGGAAGTTTTAAGGACTTTAAAGCCGCAGGATCTGAGGAGATTAACACAGAATGTTTATAGAACTGTGCAGAACTTTACAGCTATAAACGATAGAAACTTTCTTTTTCCTGGAAAAGCTGAGCGTAGCAGCTTTCCGAGCGTATTTCCAGCATTATCGTACGTCAGGAAAACGAGAGTCCAATACTTTGTCTTCCCCAAACTCATGCGCTCGGTTCTGATCGGCCCAAACTTTGCCAAAGAGTGAAGTGAGTCTCGATGTCGATGCTCTGAGCGTTTGTGTTCAGAACCAGTGAAAAAGTCGCTCTAAGTGCAGTTATTTCTTAAATCAATGGCAAATTACACATCTTGGTGTGTGTAATTGAACATCCATTGCTGTTTTTTATTTAAAGGTTTATTTCACTACAAAATGTCCAAATCCAAATGTAATAAACACATGGAAATGCAGAAGTGCTGTGGCTCTGGCCGTGGTCCTGACAGAAGTGCTGTGGCTCTGGCCGTGGTCCTGACAGAAGTGCTGTGGCTCTGGCCGTAGTCCTGACAGAAGTGCTGTGGCTCTGGCCGTGGTCCTGACAGAAGTGCTGTGGCTCTGGCCGTGGTCCTGACAGAAGTGCTGTGGCTCTGGCCCTGGACCTGACAGGAGCTGTTTCCAGGACTGGACCAGGAAAGTCATGGAGCCACTGCACTTTTTTGTTTTTAGGACAATAAGGAGATTTTTAATTTACTTACAGACTTGATATTTTGCATTTTTGTAGCTAAGGCCCTAAATTAAGCATTTTTATGTTTGTACATGTTTACTGTGTGTTTTGTGTGAGTGTTTTTTTCATCTCTATTTCTGGTCCTGTAGCTTTTATAACAGCCTCATGACACAACTACAGCAGCAGATTGTGAAATAACAGGTTGGACTGAAAAAAACAACAACCCTTCATTAGGGGTAAAATAGCTAAATAAAAATTGTCCTCAGGTCTTTCAGAGTTAAGATCAGGATCACTGATTAATGTAAAAAAGACTCTTATATTTTATGTTCAGTAAACAGCGCTGTATCTCGGGACGGGGTATTTGAAAGTGTTTTTCTGATCTTTTCTGCTTTTATTTGACTGTAAAAGTCCGTTAGCTCCAGAGTCGGATGAGGTTTTGGACATCCCCACAGGTCACGCCTCCCGTTACAAACTCACAGACAGGAGCAGCTTCCTGAAGGCTCCAAAAATACAGTTTGGAGTTTGTTTGTTTCTGTGAGCGTCTCCTTCAGCTCTGGGCCCTGCTCCTCACGTGACGAGTGCTCTTACGGCTCTTACTCTGTGCTGTCAGCGCGGTGTTAATAATAGTGTGAGACTGTCAGTGGCTGTGGGCGGCGGGCGAGGTGCCAGCCTCTCCACTCACTGTAATACAGGGCCCCGTTAAGAACGGGCCCCTGGCTCATTTTTATGGACGTGAAGTCTGTGCTCCTCTGAGTCTGAGCTGCTTTGGAGCTGAATAAATAGGGTGTGAATTAGCCCGAGTGCCACAGTGGGGATTGGGCTTGTGTTTAAAGAGCTTGTCTTAGGCCGTCATTTTGCATTTAGCTTTGAGAAGCTTATGGCACATTTCAGCACAGCAGCGTTTTCCACACAAGAAGAAGAAAGTGAGCGGAGGAGAGGAGAGCGAGGAGCCCTCCTCCCTCTGCTCCCTCCTTCTCTCCCTCCTCTCCTCCCTCTCTCCCTCCTCCCTCTCTCCTCCCTCTCTCCCTCCTTCTCTCCCTCCTCTCCTCCCTCTCTCCCTCCTCTCCTCCTTCTCTCCCTCCTCTCCTCCCTCTCTCCCTCCTCTCCTCCCTCTCTCCTCCCTCTCTCTCTCCTCTCCTTCCTCTCTCCTCCCTCTCTCCCTCCTCCCTCTCTCCTCCCTCTCTCCTCCCTCTCTCCTCTCTCCCTCCTTCTCTCCCTCCTCTCCTCCCTCTCTCCCTCCTCCCTCTCTCCTCCCTCTCTCCTCTCTCCTCCTTCTCTCCCTCCTCTCCTCCCTCTCTCCCTCCTCCCTCTCCTCCCTCTCTCCTCCCTCTCCTCCCTCTCTCCCTCCTCTCCTCCCTCTCTCCTCCTCTCTCTCTCCTCCCTCTCTCCTCCCTCTCCTCCCTCTCTTCTCCCTCTCTCCCTCCTCTCCTCCCTCTCTCCCTCCTCCCTCTCCTCCCTCTCTCTCCTCCCTCTCCTCCCTCTCTTCTCCCTCTCTCCCTCCTCTCCTCCCTCTCTCCCTCCTCCCTCTCCTCCCTCTCTCCTCCCTCTCCTCCCTCTCTTCTCCCTCTCTCCCTCCTCTCCTCCTGAGCCAAGAGGAGAGGAAGCAGAACCAGCTGCTCTGAGCTCCACTTTAATCTGAGCTTCCACCTCTCAGGGACTTTAACTCTGAGCTCTTCTCTGGATGGCACCTCCTCCTCCTCCTGTTCTCCTCCTCCTCCTCCTGTTCTCCTCCTCCTCCTCCTGTTCTCCTCCTCCTCCTCCTGTTCTCCTCCTCCTCCTCCTGTTCTCCTCCTCCTCCTCCTGTTCTCCTCCTCCTGTTCTCCTCCTGTTCTCCTCCTCCTCCTCCTGTTCTCCTCCTCCTCCTCCTCCTCCTCCTCCTGTTCTCCTCCTCCTCCTCCTCCTGCTCTCCTCCTGCTCTCCTCACTCCCTCCTCCTGCTCTCCTCACTCCCTCCTCCTCCTGTTCTCTTCCTCCTCCCCTCCTGTTTTCCTCCTCCTCCTCCTCCTGCTCTCCTCCTCCTGCTCTCCTCGTGCTCTCCTCACTCCCTCCTCCTCCTGCTCTCCTCCTGCTCTCCTCACTCCCTCCTCCTCCTGCTCTCCTCACTCCCTCATCCTCCTGCTCTCCTCCTGCTCTCTTTTCCTCTCTCTTCTCACTCTCGTCTGTTTCCTGTTCTGTTTGTTCCTGTGAGATTAGTCTGAACCTTGTGTGTGAGTTTATCTTCTCCTCTCTGGTTATGTGTGAGGAGCTGTGGTGAGGGGCCGTGTGACCTCAGCCTCTGTGTGGGCTGAGGGGCCCCTGTGGGTCCCGGGGGCCCTCCCCGCTGTTTAACAGCTCTGAAACACACCCCTGGTCTGTGCTGTTTGTTTGGCCCCGGCACCTCATAAACTCTGACCTGTAATCACAGTTACACACCGAAAACTCAGGGCGAGAAGAGCCGTGTGCAGAAGAGCCGTGTGCAGAGGAGCCGTGTGCAGAGGAGCCGTGTGCAGAGGAGCCGTGTGCAGAAGAGCCGTGTGCAGAGGAGCCGTGTGCAGAAGAGCCGTGTGCAGAGGAGCCGTGTGCAGGGACAGCAGGATCATGGCGGCTCTCTCTGTGTGTGTGAAGACTTTCAGCCGCTCAGACTTTCAGACTTTCAGCCGCTCAGACGTTCAGTTGTTCAGTTGTTCTGTGCGGAGCAGCTCAGCTCTGAGCGCTCACAGCTGGAGGCAGCTCTGCTGTTCTGACGTCACCTTCAGATGTTTGGAGATGTTTGCTGGTGCAGGAGCTGATGTGAGGCAGACGTGTTGTTCACAGAGTCCAGCTGAATCGAGGCTCAGGCTCATGTACAGACCTAAAGAGCCGTGTTCTTCATTAGCGGCGTCCTCCGCTCTAATGCGCTCACTCAGGCCGAGCAGCAGAGCCCAGACCTGAGGGACCCGTCCACACCAGACCTCAGCCCGTCTGCACATTAAACCAATCACCCACATCTGAGCTTCTACTCTGACCCAGGCCACGCTGATCACCTCCCACTGATACGCACGCACACACACCGCACATACACACACACACACACACACCGCACATACACACACACACACACTACACATACACACACCGCACATACACACACTGCACATACACACACACCGCACATACACACACACACACACACCGCACATACACACACACACACACACACTGCACATACACACACACACACTGCACATACACACACACACACCGCACATACACACACACACACCACACACACACACACCACACATACACACACACACACACCGCACATACACACACACACACACACCACACATACACACACACACACACACACCACACATACACACACACACACACACCACACACACACACACACACACCGCACATACACACACACACCGCACACACACACACCGCACATACACACACACCGCACACACACACACCGCACATACACACACTGCACATACACACAAACACACCCACACCGCACATACACACACTGCACATACACACACTGCACATACACACACTGCACATACACACACACACCGCACGCACACACACTGCACATACACACACACACACACTGCACATACACACACACACACACACACTGCACACACACACACTGCACATACACACAAACACACATGCACCGCACATACACACACACACCGCACACACACACACTGCACATACACACACTCACACACACTGCACACACACACACACACTGCACATACACACACACACACACTGCACATACACACACACACACACACACACTGCACACACACACACTGCACATACACACAAACACACACGCACCGCACATACACACACTGCACATACACACACGGCACATACACACACTGCACATACACACACACACACTGCACACACACACACACACTGCACATACACACACACACACACTGCACATACACACACACACACACACACTGCACACACACACACTGCACATACACACAAACACACACGCACCGCACATACACACACACACCGCACACACACACACTGCACATACACACACTCACACACACTGCACACACACACACACACTGCACATACACACCACACACACTACACACACTGCACACACACACACACACACACACACACTGCACATACACACCACACACACACACACACACACCGCACACACACACACTGCACATACACGCACACACACACACACACACACACTGCACATACACACACACACCGCACATACACACCGCACACACACACACTGCACATACACACACACACCGCACACACACACACTGCACATACACACACACACACTGCACATACACACACACACACACACACTGCACACACACACACTGCACATACACACAAGCACACACCGCACATACACACACACCGCACACACACACACTGCACATACACACCACACACACACACACACACTGCACATACACACACACACACTGCACACACACACACTGCACATACACACACACACACACACTGCACACACACACACTGCACATACGCACACACACACACACACTGCACATACACACACTGCACATACACACACACACACCGCACATACACACTGCACACACTGCACATACACACACACACCGCACATACACACACACACTGCACATACACACACACACACCGCACATACACACACACCGCCCATACACACACACCACACACACACACTGCGGATACACACACACCGCACATACACACATACACACACACCGCACATACACACCGCACACACACCGCACATACACACACACACTCACACTGCAAATACACACACACCGCACACACACACACACACACCGCACACACACCGCACATACACACACACACACACACACATTGCACATACACACCGTACACACACACTGCACATACACACACACACACTGCACATACACACACACCGCACACACACACTGCACATACACACACACACACACTGCACATACACACATACACACACACCGCACACACGCACACCGCACGCACACACACCGCACACACACACACACACACTGCACATACACACCGCACATACACCACACACACACACACTTCACATACACACACACACACACTGCACATACACACACACACTGCACATACACACACACACACTGCACATACACACCGCACACACACACTGCACATACACACACACACTGCACATACACACCGCACACACACACTGCACATACACACCGCACACACACACTGCACATACACACACACACTGCACATACACACCGCACACACACACTGCACATACACACCGCACACACACACACACTGCACATACACACACACACACACCGCACATACACACACACACACCGCACATACTCACACACACACCGCACACACACACACACTCCACATACACACATACACACACACACCGCACATACGCACACACACACACCGCACACACACACACACTCCACATACACACATACACACATACACCCACACACCGCACATACCACACACACACACCGCACATACACGCACACACCGCACATACACACACACACTCCACATACACACATGCACACATATACACACACTGCACATACACACACACACACACTACACATACACACATACACACACACCACACATACACACACACACTGCACATACACACACCCACACACCGCACATACACCCATACACACACACCGCACCTACACACACACCACACACACACCGCACATACACACACACAGACACACTACTGCTACGAAACACACACATGCACGCACACACCACACACACACTCCAGCTCTCAGAAGCTTCATCATAGACTCACTCGGGTTTGTGTGTGTGTGTGTGTTTCTGTGTCTGTGTATGTATGTGTGTGCAATGTGCATGCAAAGCAGTGTGTGTGTTTGTGTCTGTGTGTTCTTTGTGTGCGTCAGTGACATTTGGCAGTTTTCAAATGCTCAAAAATGAAAATATGTCATACTAAATGTGTAGATTTTCTGGTATATTAAAGTGTAGATTTTAGCATTTCATATTTGCCCCCCAAAAAAACCTTTGATTAAAAAAACAAAAACATTTTCCTGCATTTAAATCCCAGGACGTCTTAAAAATGTTATTCGGTGCCACAGACCTATTGGTCAAATTTGATTAAATTTAAAATAACTTATATTTTTGAAAATGAAAAAAACACAACCTGAGATCTGCAAATAAACAATAGGACATTCAAAACTTCAACTCTAGTACCAATTTTTCTCATAGAAAGAGTAAAACACTTCAGAATTGAATAAAACTTAATCATGTTAACACTTTCCCTTTTCAAATTTAAGTTCTTATGTAAAAATATGTTTTATGTCAAAACGTTTCTGACACATTTCACTGTAATGTCAACGTTTCACTGCATCTGCCGTTTTACCGAATGATGGTTCAAATGAAATACAAAAAAAACCTTTTCACACCTTTTGACACTTTATAAAAACTCACCCAAATCGCACATCTAACCACATTTAATATATTTACTCCAATTACATTTTGAATAATTACTAATAAATCTACCAAACCTAATTTCCTTTATTTATGTGATTATTTTACATTTAAAATGAAAACTATTACTTTAATATAGTAGCAAATATAGTTTGTTAAATGATACAAATAAAAATGTAAAAGAATTGCAGATATTTTTGAGTTAAATGCTGAAATGTTCCCATCAGCAGGCTCAGGGCTGTTTCACCAAATGATAAATTCCATTTCACCAAATGACATTTTTCAAACATTTTCATTTTAAACTGGTTTATACTTTATCCATCAGTGAAACAAAAGCATCAGTGCTGAGCATTCACCCCGAGCACTGATTTAAAACTATTCAAATATTTTAAAACAGTTTTAAACACATTTTGAATGTTGCACCGAAAGACACAGAACTGTGGCTTTTGTGCTTCTCCTGACACAGACATCACCAACACAAACTAAAAAGACAAATCTGAATCATGATGAATCATGATGACATTACTGCAGGATCCACAGTGATGGCATCACATGATGTCATCACGTGTCATCATCACATGATGTCATTGCATGTCATCAGATGATATCATCACACGATGTCATCACATGATGTCATCACATGTCATCAGATGATGTAATCAGATTAAGTGTCACATGATGTCATCACATGTCATCATCACGTCATCACATGAGGTCATCACGTGTCATCACATGATGTCATCACATGATGTCATCACATGATGTCTCATATGTCATCACATGATGTCATCACATGATGTCATCACATGTCGTCATCACATGATGTCATCACATGATGTCATCACATGTCATCATGTCGTCATCGCATGATGTCATCACATCATCACATGTCATCATCACATGATGTCATCACATGATGCCTTCAGGATGTCATCACATATCATGTCACCATCACATGATGTCATCATATGATGTTATTGCATGTCATCACCACATGTCATCACATGATGTCATCACATGTCATCATATATCGTCATCACATTATGTCATCACGTCATTATCACATGATGTCAACCAACACATGATGTCATAACATGTCATCATATGTTGTCATCACATGATGTCATCACATGTCGTCACATGTCGTCATTACATGCCATCACATGATGTCATCACTGCAGGGTCCACACAGTGATGTCATCATGTGATACCTGAGGAAAGATCTCAGATTATTGTTCAAATTGTCTCTTTAACTTTAAACCTGTAATATTCGTTCAGATTTCATTTCTTCTTTCACATGGTTCAACTTTTGGTTTTGGTTCAAGTGAAATAAAACAAACACAGTTAAACTATTTAAACCTTTATATTGTAACAACTAAAAAAGTTGTGGGTTCTGGACACAAAAATGCCAATGTCACATCACTGACCTGTGTGTGTGTGTCTGCAGTCTGTGTGTGTGTGTGTTCTGTGTGTGTTCTGTGTGTGTGTCTGTAGTCTCTGTGCGGTCTGTGTTGTGAGCTGACGTGTGGATCGATGCAGCCTGTGTGTGTGTATCTGGTGTGTGTGTGCTTGTGTGCGTCAGCTCTCGTGGCGCTGATGGAAGAGTGTGCAATCACTTAAATCAGCGGCTCATCTTCTGACGAACAATTACCAGCGCCGGAGGAAACGCCGCCCGCCGCCGCCGCTCTCCGCCGCCTGATTGGTCTGCACATAAAAGCTGCTGTGGGTTTAACCTTGAGGATCACCTATCCGCTTCACTTTGTGGGAGTTTTTCTAAACACACGTCCACCCGAAAAGTGGAAACAGTGTGTTTTATATCTGCCCCTGGGATACCACTTAGTGATGTCACACCGTTATTTCCATATCCTCTGCAAAGCGCCTGGAACGGGCCAATCTCCAGACTGTCGATACTACAACACAGTGGGGACGGCTCATTCCAGAGGCACACACATCAACACACCTACACACACACACACACACACACACACACACACACACACACAAACACATGTACACACACAAACACACACTCTCATCAGACCTGCTCCATTACACACACTGCACTTCCACGCTCAATACGGCACTTAGACTCCCACTGAACTCCACACACACAAACTGAACTCCACACACACAAACTGAACTCCACACACACAAACTGAACTCCACACACACAAACTGAACTCCACACACACACACAAACTGAACTCCACACACACAAACTGAACTCCACACACACACACAAACTGAACTCCACGCACACAAACTGAACTCCACACACACAAACTGAACTCCACACACACAAACTGAACTCCACGCACACAAACTGAACTCCACGCACACAAACTGAACTCCACACACACAAACTGAACTCCACACACACAAACTGAACTCCACGCACACAAACTGAACTCCACGCACACAAACTGAACTCCACACACACACAAACTGAACTCCACACACACAAACTGAACTCCACACACACAAACTGAACTCCACACACACAAACTGAACTCCACGCACACAAACTGAACTCCACACACACAAACTGAACTCCACACACACACACACACACACAAACTGAACTCCACGCACACAAACTGAACTCCACGCACACAAACTGAACTCCACGCACACAAACTGAACTCCACACACACAAACTGAACTCCACACACACACACAAACTGAACTCCACACACACAAACTGAACTCCACGCACACACACAAACTGAACTCCACACACACAAACTGAACTCCACACACACACACACAAACTGAACTCCACGCACACAAACTGAACTCCACGCACACACACAAACTGAACTCCACACACACACACAAACTGAACTCCACGCACACACACACAAACTGAACTCCACGCACACACACACAAACTGAACTCCACACACACAAACTGAACTCCACACACACAAACTGAACTCCACACACACAAACTGAACTCCACACACACAAACTGAACTCCACACACACAAACTGAACTCCACACACACACACAAACTGAACTCCACACACACACACACAAACTGAACTCCACACACACAAACTGAACTCCACACACACACACAAACTGAACTCCACACACACACACAAACTGAACTCCACGCACACACACACAAACTGAACTCCACGCACACACACACAAACTGAACTCCACACACACAAACTGAACTCCACACACACAAACTGAACTCCACACACAAACTGAACTCCACACACAAACTGAACTCCACACACAAACTGAACTCCACACACACACACACAAACTGAACTCCACACACACAAACTGAACTCCACACACACACACAAACTGAACTCCACACACACACACAAACTGAACTCCACACACACAAACTGAACTCCACACACACACACAAACTGAACTCCACGCACACAAACTGAACTCCACGCACACAAACTGAACTCCACACACACAAACTGAACTCCACGCACACAAACTGAACTCCACGCACACAAACTGAACTCCACACACACAAACTGAACTCCACACACACAAACTGAACTCCACGCACACAAACTGAACTCCACGCACACAAACTGAACTCCACACACACAAACTGAACTCCACACACACAAACTGAACTCCACACACACAAACTGAACTCCACACACACAAACTGAACTCCACGCACACAAACTGAACTCCACACACACAAACTGAACTCCACACACACACACACACAAACTGAACTCCACGCACACAAACTGAACTCCACGCACACAAACTGAACTCCACGCACACAAACTGAACTCCACACACACAAACTGAACTCCACACACACACACAAACTGAACTCCACACACACAAACTGAACTCCACGCACACACACAAACTGAACTCCACACACACAAACTGAACTCCACACACACAAACTGAACTCCACACACACACACACAAACTGAACTTCACGCACACAAACTGAACTCCACGCACACACACAAACTGAACTCCACACACACACACAAACTGAACTCCACGCACACACACACAAACTGAACTCCACACACACACACAAACTGAACTCCACACACACAAACTGAACTCCACACACACAAACTGAACTCCACACACAAACTGAACTCCACACACAAACTGAACTCCACACACAAACTGAACTCCACACACACACACACAAACTGAACTCCACACACACAAACTGAACTCCACACACAAACTGAACTCCACGCACACAAACTGAACTCCACACACACAAACTGAACTCCACACACACAAACTGAACTCCACATACACAAACTGAACTCCACACACAAACTGAACTACACACACACACACACACACACACACACACACACACACTGGATACACACACACACACACACCCTGTGATCTCAGAGCAGTGTGTGATCCTGGTGTGTGTCAGAGGAAACGTGTGAAATTAACAAATCGTGATGTTCTTGTATCAGAAAGACACAGAATCACATCTGACAGAACAAAGAGACCGACGCTACAGGCCCTATACTCTATATACGATACACTATATATTCTGTATATACTCTATACTCTCTTTATATACTCTATACTCTGTTTATATACTCTATACTCTCTTTATATACTCAATACTCTGTTTATATACTCTACACTCTGTTTATATACTCTATACTCTGTATATATTCTATACACTGTTTTTATACTACACACTATATATACTGTGTATATACTCTATACTCTCTTTATATACTCTATACTGTGTATACTCTATACTCTTTGTATATACTATAAATACTTAAAACTCTCTGTTTATATACTATATACTGTGTATATACTCTATCCTCTGTATGAACTCTGTATATGCTCTAAATTCTCTGTATTTACTCTACATTTTGTATACTCTGTATATACTCTGTATGTACTGTATACTCTCTGTTTATATTCTAAATATAGATATACATTGCATATACATTGTATATATTCTTTATATACTCTATACTCTCTGTACATACTCTATACCCTGTTTATACTCTATATATATGCTATAGTCTCTGTATGTACTCTGTTTATACTTTGTATATACTCTATACTCTCTGCATATACTCTGTATATACTCTGTACTCTCTATATACTCTGCATATACTCTGTACTCTGTTTATACTCTATACTCTGTGCATATATATGTCATATATTCTCATCTACTCTCATAAACACTCGTATACCCTCATACAGTGTTGGGGAAGTTGCTTTAAAATAGTAGCGTTTGCTCGTTACTTCATTAAAAAGTACTTAGCTCCCGTCTGTGGAAAGTACCTTTTGTGTTCCTCGGCGGTTCTTTTTGGTGGTGAACTCTATGTGAGGCTAAAAACGGCACCAGGCTGAGAGTCAACAAGGACCATAAGGGAAACTGTAAAAGAACTTTTTCGTAGCCATACTGGCTTGTCAAAGCCTGATCCCGTCAGATCTCAGAAGCTCAGCAGGGCCTGGTTAGTACTTGGATGGGAGACACTGGGAATTCCAGGTGCCACAGGGGGGCGCCAGTGGCAAAAACTGCCGTAGTGTCCTTAGGCAAGGCACTTCACCCACATTGCCTAGTATGAAAGTGGTGTGTGATTGAATGGTGGTGGTGGTCGGAGGGGCCGATGGTGCAGATTGGAGCCTCGCTTCCGTCAGTCTGCCCCAGGGCAGCTGTGGCTACAATAGTAGTTTACCACCACCGGGTCTGGAGTGAATGAATAATGCTCTGTAAAGTGTCTTTGAGTGTCCTGAAAAGCGCTATAAAAAAACAACAAAAAAAAAACTTTGAAGAGAGAGTTCAAGAGGACGTGAAACCGTTCAGAGGTAAACGGGTCCGTGCCGTCTGCCCAAGGGATTCAACTCGATGGGCGACGGACGGCCACTCGGTGAAGGCGGATCCCCTCGAGGGCCTCTCCTGGGCCCACGAACACAGAAGTAACGCTCGAGGGCCTCTCCTGGGCCCAGAAGTAACCCTCGAGGGCCTCTCCTGGACCCAGAAGTAACCCTCGAGGGCCTCTCCCGGGCCCACGAACACAGAAGTAACGCTCGAGGACCCTCTCCCGGGCCCACGGACACAGAAGTAACCCTCGAGGACCCTCTCCCGGGCCCACGGACACAGAAATAACCCTCGAGGGCCTATCCCGGGCCCACGAACACAGAAGTAACGCTCGAGGACCCTCTCCCGGGCCCACGGACACAGAAGTAACCCTCGAGGACCCTCTCCCGGGCCCACGGACACAGAAATAACCCTCGAGGGCCTCTCCTGGGCCCACGAACACAGAAGTAACGCTCGAGGGCCTCTCCTGGGCCCAGAAGTAACCCTCGAGGGCCTCTCCTGGACCCAGAAGTAACCCTTGAGGGCCTCTCCCGGGCCCATGAACACAGAAGTAAAGCTCGAGGACCCTCTCCCGGGCCCACGGACACAGAAGTAACCCTCGAGGACCCTCTCCCGGGCCCACGGACACAGAAATAACCCTCGAGGGCCTCTCCCGGGCCCACGAACACAGAAGTAACGCTCGAGGACCCTCTCCCGGGCCCACGGACACAGAAGTAACCCTCGAGGACCCTCTCCCGGGCCCACGGACACAGAAGTAACCCTCGAGGGCCTCTCCCGGGCCCACGGACACAGAAGTAATGCTCGAGGGCCTCTCCCGGGCCCACGGACACAGAAGTAACCCTCGAGGGCCTCTCCCGGGCCCACGGACACAGAAGTAACCCTCGAGGGCCTCTCCCGGGCCCACGGACACAGAAGTAACCCTCGAGGACCCTCTCCCGGGCCCACGGACACAGAAGTAACCCTCGAGGGCCTCTCCCGGGCCCACGGACACAGAAGTAACGCTCGGGGGCCTCTCCCGGGCCCACGGACACAGAAGTAACCCTTGAGGGCCTCTCCCGGGCCCATGGACACAGAAGTAACCCTCGAGGACCCTCTCCCGGGCCCACGGACACAGAAGTAACGCTCGAGGGCCTCTCCCGGGCCCACGGACACAGAAGTAATGCTCGAGGGCCTTTCCCGGGCCCACAGACACAGAAGTAATGCTCGAGGGCCTCTCCCGGGCCCACAGACACAGAAGTAATGCTCGAGGGCCTCTCCCGGGCCCACGCACACAGAAGTAATGCTCAAGGGCCTTTCCCGGGCCCACGGACACAGAAATAACGCTACGCTGAACTGAAAAAGGAACTACCTTTCAGTTTTCAGTTACACTATTTTTACCTGAAAAAAGTAGTTACTGTAGTACAAGTAGTTACGTCACATCCAACACTGCTTTCATATACATTCATAACACTCTCATATATGTTCATACATGTTCATATATGTTCATATATGTTCATATACTCTCATATACGTTCATAATACTCTCATATATATTCATATATGTTCATATACTCTCATATATGTTCATATACTCTCATATACGTTCATAATACTCTCATATATGTTCATATACTCTCATACACGTTCATAATACTCTCAAATATATTCATATATATTCATAATACTCTCAAATATGTTAATAATACTCTCATATGTTCATATACTCTCATATATGTTCATTATACTCTCATATATGTTCATAATACTCATATATGTTCATATACTCTCATATACATTCATATACTCTCATATATGTTCATATACTCTCATACGTTCATATACTCTCATATAAGTTCATATACTCTCATATGTTCATATACTCTCATATATGTTCATATACTCTCATATATGTTCATAATACTCTCATATATGTTCATATATGTTCATATACTCTCATATACGTTCATAATACTCTCATATATATTCATATATATTCATAATACTCTCAAATATGTTAATAATACTCTCATATGTTCATATACTCTCATATATGTTCATTATACTCTCATATATGTTCATAATACTCATATATGTTCATATACTCTCATATACATTCATATACTCTCATATATGTTCATATACTCTCATACGTTCATATACTCTCATATAAGTTCATATACTCTCATATGTTCATATACTCTCATATATTTTCATATACTCTCATATACAATCATATACTCTCATATATGTTCATGTACTCTCATACGTTCATATACTCTCATATATGTTTATATACTCTCATATACATTCATATACTCTCATATGTTCATATACTCTCATATACATTCATATACTCTCATATATGTTCATATACTCTCATACGTTCATATACTCTCATATACAATCATATACTCTCATATATGTTCATATACTCTCATACGTTCATATACTCTCATATAAGTTCATATACTCTCATATGTTCATATACTCTCATATACAATCATATACTCTCATATATGTTCATATACTCTCATACGTTCATATACTCTCATATATGTTCATATACTCTCATACGTTCATATACTCTCATATATGTTCATATACTCTCATACGTTCATATACTCTCATATATGTTCATATACTCTCATATACGTTCATATACTCTCATATATGTTCATATACTCTCATATACTCTCATATATGTTCATATACGTTCATATACTCTCATATATGTTCATATACTCTCATACGTTCATATACTCTCATATACATTCATATACTCTCATATATGTTCATATACTCTCATATACATTCATATACTCTCATATATGTTCAGATACTCATACGTTCATATACTCTCATATACATTCATATACTCTCATATATGTTCATATACTCTCATATACGTTCATATACTCATATATGTTCATATACTCATACTTTCATATACTCTCATATATGTTCATATATGTTCATATACTCTCATATATGTTCATATATGTTCATATACTCTCATATATGTTCATATACGTTCATATACTCTCATATATGTTCATATACTCTCATACATTCATAATACTCTCATATATGTTCATATACTGTCATACGTTCATATACTCTCATATATGTCCATATACTCTCATATATGTTCATATACTCTCATTTACGTTCATAATACTCATATATATGTTCATATACTCTCATATATGTTCATATACTCTCATATACGTTAATAATACTCTCATTTACGTTCATAATACTCATATATATGTTAAAATACTCTCATATATGTTCATATACTCTCATATACATTCATAATACTCTCATATATGTTCATATACTCTCATATATGTTCATAATACTCTCATATATGTTCATTATACTCATATATGTTCATAATACTCTCATATATGTTCATTATACTCATATATGTTCATAATACTCATATATGTTCATAATACTCTCATATATGTACATTATACTCTCATATATGTTCATTATACTCTCATATATGTTCATAATACTCATATATGTTCATAATACTCATATATGTTCATTATACTCTCATATATGTTCATAATACTCATATATGTTCATAATACTCATATATGTTCATAATACTCATATATGTTCATAATACTCTCATATATGTTCATTATACTCTCATATATGTTCATAATACTAATATATGTTCATAATACTAATATATGTTCATAATACTCATATATGTTCATAATACTCTCATATATGTTCATAATACTCATATATGTTCATAATACTCTCATATATGTTCATTATACTCTCATATATGTTCATAATACTCATATATGTTCATAATACTCATATATGTTTATAATACTCATATATGTTCATATACTCTCATATATGTTCATATATGTTCATATACTCTCATATATGTTCATATACGTTCATATACTCTCATATATGTTCATATACTCTCATATATGTTCATATACTCTCATTTACGTTCATAATACTCATATATATGTTCATATACTCTCATATATGTTCATATACTCTCATATACGTTAATAATACTCTCATTTACGTTCATAATACTCATATATATGTTAAAATACTCTCATATATGTTCATATACTCTCATATACATTCATAATACTCTCATATATGTTCATATACTCTCATATATGTTCATAATACTCTCATTTACGTTCATAATACTCATATATATGTTAAAATACTCTCATATATGTTCATAATACTCATATATGTTCATAATACTCTCATATATGTACATTATACTCTCATATATGTTCATTATACTCTCATATATGTTCATAATACTCATATATGTTCATAATACTCATATATGTTCATAATACTCTCATATATGTTCATTATACTCTCATATATGTTCATAATACTCATATATGTTCATAATACTCTCATATATGTACATTATACTCTCATATATGTTCATTATACTCTCATATATGTTCATAATACTCATATATGTTCATTATACTCTCATATATGTTCATAATACTCATATATGTTCATAATACTCATACATGTTCATAATACTCTCATATATGTTCATTATACTCTCATATATGTTCATAATACTCATATATGTTCATAATACTCTCATATATGTTCATTATACTCTCATATATCTTCATAATACTCATATATGTTTATAATACTCATATATGTTCATAATACTCATATATGTTCATAATACTCATATATGTTCATAATATTCTCATATATGTTCATTATACTCTCATATATGTTCATAATACTCATATATGTTCATAATACTCATATATGTTCATTATACTCTCATATATGTTCATAATACTCATATATGTTCATAATACTCATATATGTTCATTATACTCTCATATATATTCATAATACTCATATATGTTCATTATACTCTCATATATGTTCATTATACTCTCATATATGTTCATAATACTCATATATGTTCATAATACTCATATGTTCATAATACTCATATATGTTCATTATACTCTCATATATGTTCATAATACTCATATATCTTCATAATACTCATATATGTTCATAATACTCTCATATATGTTCATAATACTCATATATCTTCATAATACTCATATATGTTCATAATACTCTCATATATGTTCATAATACTCATATATGTTCATAATACTCATATGTTCATAATACTCATATATGTTCATAATACTCATATATGTTCATTATACTCATATATGCTCATAATACTCATATATGTTCATTATACTCTCATATATGTTCATAATACTCATATATCTTCATAATACTCATATATGTTCATTATACTCTCATATATGTTCATAATACTCATATATGTTCATAATACTCATATATGTTCATTATACTCTCATATATGTTCATAATACTCATATATCTTCATAATACTCATATATCTTCATAATACTCTCATACATGTTCATAATACTCTCATATATGTTCATAATACTCATATATCTTCATAATACTCATATGTTCATAATACTCATATATGTTCATAATACTCATATATGCTCATAATACTCATATATGTTCATTATACTCTCATATATGTTCATAATACTCATATATCTTCATAATACTCATATATGTTCATTATACTCTCATATATGTTCATAATACTCATATATGTTCATAATACTCATATATGTTCATTATACTCTCATATATGTTCATAATACTCATATATCTTCATAATACTCATATATCTTCATAATACTCATATATCTTCATAATACTCATATATCTTCATAATACTCATATATCTTCATAATACTCTCATATAAGTCCATAAGACTCTCATACATTTAAAATACTCTCATATACGTTCATAATACTCTCATATGTTCTTATACTGTCATATACATAATAATCTCATATACTCTCATAAACGTTCATATATACACTCGCTCCAAATTTGACATTCACATTTTTCATGTCAGTCTTTTGATGCAGAGCCCCTCACACGAGACTGTCAAAGATTTAACACAAATTATTCAAGAAATGCAACACTTGTTTTAAATGTGCTTTTTGGACAAAATCTTCTCATCGATAATAGCTAGCACGTAGCTGTTAGCAGGTAGCTGTTAGCACGTAGCTGTTAGCACATAGCTGTTAGCAGGTAGCTGTTAGCACATAGTTGTTAGCACGTAGCTGTTAGCACATAGTTGTTAGCAGGTAGCTGTTAGCACATAGCTGTTAGCACATAGTTGTTAGCACTTAGCTGTTAGCACATAGCTGTTAGCCTCCATGATGATTTTGAACTCTTAATGTTTGAAATTTGTCTGTGGGAAAAAATAATGTCAAATGTCCTTTGTGAACCAGAGTACGGCATCACTGTGGAGCCCCGTTATCTTCGTTCATTTGAAATCTCAGAAATGTAAAAAGAAGTGTAAAAGTGTGAACACACACATTCTCACTGCACAAACAGCGAGTTCACGCAGAAGTGTTTCGAGATGTTGTGAACGATTCCCTTATTTTTAATTAGTGGAGCTGTTAAGGACTGAAAAAGTGCTCAATTGTTCACTTTGATTGTACAAGGATTAAATTTTGCCAGATTATTAACATCTCTAGAACCAACATTTGTGGATTTGGAACCAAGCCTAAGTCGACCCTGGAGCCGAGTCCATGTCACAAAATGTCTAACATGGAAACGAGGCTGCGAGCTAAATTACTGCTTTAAATGATCATTATGACGAATGCTTCCACTTCTGCAGATATGAGTAATCCAAGACTCTTACAATCAAATGTACGGCACTGGGAGATAAGCAGGAAGTTTATATTAGTTATTTATACCGTCAGAAGGCTTCAGTCTGTGGGGAACAATGGACAGATACTGTGAATAGCTAGAAATAGAGAGAGATTAAAATAACATATTTAATACTGTACTACAACTGGACAGTGCAGCATAAAGCTTAAAGGTGCACTATGCAGTTTGGTCAGGAGTCCGCCACCTGCTTGTTTCTATGTTACATGTCATTGCTCTTCCTGGAATGTTCCACACTATGGCATTAAACAGCTCTACTTTACACTTCTTCACTTACAGGTGATTTTATAACTCAAACTGGGTCACCTCTCCACAGATCTGCCCTGTAACTTAGTCTGGTTTAGTCTCCATGATGATGCATTTGAGCAGCATCTCCACCAGAAAAGTCGAATGTACCTTTAAGTATTTTTAAAGTAATATTCCAACTAAAAATATGTAAAATAGTTTTGATTTTATAGTTGAATTGAATCTCATGTGATAATATAAAACTATTGTATCTTATGTCTAATTTAGAATAATCTCCACGGTATTGGAAAGAAAAATATTAGTTCATAGCACAGTTAGAAGGCTACATGCAATATGGTAAACCAAACACACAAACAGAGATTAAAAAGGCATTTAAGATTATACCAAATACATGTGGGCAATGCAGACAATGAGCTTCAGTGTCTGGACAATGGACTCTAATTTAAGTTTTCCAAGCAAAAAAAAAAAAAAAAAACAGAAAAAGTTTTAGTTTAAGATTGTAACAAGTAGTTCATCTGGACAATACACATAATAAGCTTCGCTGTGGACAATGAAAGTGAAATGAAGTCATTTTAGTACCACAAGGTCATTAAATGTACATCCTAGAAATGGCATGAACAGGTACTTAGAGGTGCCTTGTGCAAATGTTTTTTTTTTTTTAAATGTATTTTTATTTTTATTTTATTAGCACAGATGTTACAAATTTCATATACCTCGTTCCTTATATTCAGAAGGAACCACCACATTCAGCATCTTTTGAAAATTAATTTACATATTGTATTTTATATATACGTAACCGTCGGTCTGATCAGTGTTTGGGGTTCAGCCTCGCTCCATGCAGCATTTAATCATTATGGAATATTATATGGAACTGTCAGATCTTTAGAGATCATTAAATGGTTTTGTTATCAAAAAAACAATAAATAGAGCGTTGAAAGATAAAATATTTTATTAACTTTGATTTCAACCACAGGGAACCCACACAACCCTTACATTCAACGGTCACGGTCGCGTGACCTCCTTAAGGCTTTGGAGTTTAGAAAAAATAGTTCAAGATTACAAAATTGATAACTAAGCAAATTAGACGATAAGAAGGATTCTGCAGTATTTTTCATGCCAGCTTCGTTTTCACGTAGTCCATTTTGTGTCATGTGCAGTTCTCAGCTCCAGTGTTGCATTAGACTTAGTTCCATATCTACAAATCTTCGTCCTGAGTGCGTTAGTAATCTGGAAAAGTCTCTGGCAAAGTTTCATGTTGTACCATAAAAACCAACTATTTTAGTCCTTAACAGCTCCACTAAATCAGATAATTCCTCCGATAAAACGCTCTGTGTTTTGAAGAAAGATTTTGATTCAAATGTTCATAATTTTCTCTGGAAATGTTTTAGAAACTTGAAACAAATCCAATAATTAAGAAATGAGAGCGAGAGAACATGGAAATACACGAGCCAGAGTCAGACTGAGAGAAGGAAGTGACCAGGCTCCAGCAGAGGCTCCACACAGTCTGATTATAAAGATGCATTGTGTAACATTTTTGAGAAAATGTCCACCACCTGCTCGTTTCTATGGAGACACACATACACAGTATGGCATTAAACCTATGCATCTGTCAGATGAATGGTCAGATCTGTGGAGACATGCTAAAAATACATATTTTTAATCAAGCATTTCTGACCAAAAGTGCCCATGATGAAATAAGTGCTACAGAGTTTAATGCCACAGTGTGGAACTTTATGACAAAGGAGAAAAGTTACTGAGCGCTTAAACTGAATTTAATCCCCTCCCACAATAAACAGTAAAGGTTTAATGAAGGATCTAGAAATGATAAGAGAGATACACATACATGCAGTACTTTTCAGATGATTCTCTGTGGATGTGTGACGCTAACTGTAAGCACTGCTCTGTCTGAGGCTTTGTTAGACTTTAATCTGAGTTTTATTTGAACATAATCTGACCATAATGAACTCCAGCAGGTGATCTGACCTGTGCTGTCTCATCTTTTATGCCACATTCTACTGAACGTGGGTAGTGGATAAATCCGAGTCTCCCGACATTCGTTGTAAATTCGTTCCATTTCAACAGTCAGAAAGAGAAATTTTACTGTTTATTTTGTTGCTTATGAAGCCCAGATTCAGTCTGTAGAACCACATTTGGGACAAGCTCCATAGAACTCACTAGAACTACACTCGAATCTCAAAGAGCTCAACCCCCTGAACCCTGAGGGAGTGAACGTCTTAGAGTCCAATAGCGAACGACTGTTTGACTCTCACATGTTCAGGAAAACTTGTGTTTCTGCGAAATGAAGTGAAACAAAGTCTAAATGTTACGACAAAGTTTTAGAGACACTTTCTCTGCACAGACACAACTGAACACATCAAAATGACCAAAAGACGATTCGCCCGTTTACTGTGAGGCCGACATTTCTGCTGTGACGTAAATCCAACCGACTCCGTCTGCACCGAACCAGCCCCAGTTTGTGTTTCCGAACACCCATTTTTAATCGGCCGTTCCATCGCTCTTTCTCGAGGTGGAGGTCAGTTTTCCCCGAGTCCTGTGAACAAGAGAATGCAGCTTTAGTGTCAAATCAAACTCCTGATCAGAACCATGAACGCTCTGACCACAGGAACATGAACATGTCTCCTTACATCACTTTGGGATTTTTTCTTGAGTTTCTTCTTTGTTTGTGTTTGTGTGTATGTGTGTTTCTGTGTGTGTACATGTGTTTTTGTGTATGTGTGTTTCTGTGTGTGTGTGTATGTGTGTTTCTGTGTGAGTGTGTGTATGTGTGTTTCTGTGTGAGTGTGTGTATGTGTGTATGTGTGTTTCTGTGTGAGTGTGTGTATGTGTGTATGTGTGTTTCTGTGTATGTGTGTGTGTATGTGTGTTTGTGTGTGTACGTGTGTGTGTACGTGTGTGTGTTTCTGTGTGACTGTGTGTATGTGTGTGTGTTTCTGTGTGAGTGTGTGTATGTGTGTTTGTGTGTATGTGTGTTTCTGTGTGAGTGTGTGTACATGTGTGTGTGTGTGCGTGCAGTCAGAGCTGAATACATCTCTTCGCTCCATGTTCTCTCTGCTCGTTCATGCACTCTCTTTGTCTGTCATGTTTGTGTGACCTTTGACCTCCACTGTGCGCAGAGACGTGCGAGGAGTTTGATTTTCTCTGAGGTCAGGTGAGGTTTGTCACGGCGACACCCAGAGATACTTTAATAAGTCTAAAATACTGTGGAAGAAATGTCAGAATCTGTTGAGAAAATGTTTTATGAAGAAGAAGCGTTTTCTGTGCCATCCCACGAGTCCCTCAGCCCTAAACACAATGCACCTGTCAGAGTTTACGAGCTTAACCCACAAAACCACAGCCGGGCAACAACATGAGGACACCGCCACTACAGCAGAACATCTGCAGCTCCAGAACATCTGCAGCTCCAATATGACATCCGCAGCTCCAGCAGGACGTCTGCGGCTCCAGCAGTACATCTGCGGCTCCAACAGGACGTCTGCGGCTCCAGCAGGACGTCTGTGGCTCCAGCAGGACGTCTGCAGCTCCAGCAGTATGTCTGCAGCTCCAACAGGACGTCTGCGGCTCCGGCAGGACGTCTGCGGCTCCAGAAGAACATCTGCAGCTCCAGCAGGACGTCTGCAGCTCCAATATGACAGCTCCAGCAGGACGTCTGCAGCTCCAGCAGGACGTCTGGAGCTCCAGCAGGATGTCTGCGGCTCCAGCAGGACGTCTGCGGCTCCTGCAGGACGTCTGCAGCTACAGCAGGACGTCTGCGGCTCCAGCAGGACGTCTGCGGCTCCAGCAGGACATCTGCAGCTCCAATATGACAGCTCCAGCAGGACGTCTGCGGCTCCAGCAGGACGTCTGCAGCTCCAGCAGGACGTCTGGAGCTCCAGCAGGATGTCTGCGGCTCCAGCAGGACGTCTGCGGCTCCAGCAGGACGTCTGCACAGGCTGATCACAGAAAACACCAGGAAATTTCAAAGCACTAATGAACGGTCTTTCTGAATCTGTGCTTCTGCAGACGACACAGAACTGCCCCAGGAACACACTGCTGATGGTAAACGCACAAATACACATATGTATAGACGTATGCTCTGTGTGCTCTTCTGACCGGGATTCACACCAGGCGGAGGATCCACTGCTCCATATGTGGTTGTCCTCATTCTCTTTTAATATATTCTAAAAAAAAACGTGCAGGTTTTATGCTTATGTTGGCAGTGTGTCCCCGGCCTCGTGTTCAGGGGCCATTGCCACTTCTACTCAAGAAAGTTTTCATTTTTGTTCATTGACATCTGTGTTTAAACTAAAGTGGGTCTTGGCTTGGTTCTGGTTTGGTCCCTGTTTAGCTAAGATGTAGACTAGGTTTAGTCCTCTTCTAGTCCTGGTTTTGTCCCAGTTTGGATATGGTGGGTGTGTATTTATCAAACAAAACCATCAAGTTCGGCTTTTTTTCTTCTAAATGTATCTCCATTTTATCTGATTAAAGTTAATTAAATAAGCCAAGCAGACTGTACTGCACTGAAACACTCTGCACCCCTTTTTTGGACTCTCGCCCACAGTTTGAGAACCTCTTCTTTGAGATAACACTGACACTTTATAGAAAACTGTGACGAAAGTAAGTAAAGTGTTTTTTTCTAGTTGCTAACTGGAGTTGGATTCTCTTTCTCTGGTTTTACGGTGGTATTTGAGACTCTGAGTGTTTTGTCCTCACTCTGGCTCAGTGTAAACGTGTGCCGTGCCCTTAGTTCCACAGTGATTCTGAGGTGTGGCGTGTTCCACGCTTCAGCCTCTGGTGAATAATGTTTGTGCAGGATTCATTTGTGTGTGGGCGTGCACTCTTAATGATCCGTCTGCTCCTGTCACCTGACAAATGATTTCAGATGTTTTCAAGGGTAAGTCCCATTTGTTTGTGACCTCATGTCTGTGACCCACAGGATGTGAGGCGGATTTCTGGGGGCCCCACTGCACCAACCGCTGCCAGTGTCACAACAGGGGGCGCTGTAACCCCATCACCGGAGCCTGCACGTGCACCGACGGCTACCAGGGGTGGCGCTGTGAGGAGCAGTGCGAGCACGGGTACTACGGGAAAGGCTGCCAGCTCATCTGCCAGTGCCTGAATGGAGCCACCTGCGACCACGAGACTGGCGAGTGCCTGTGCACGCCGGGGTACACGGGCGCTTTGTGAGTACACGGTGCTTTGTGAGTACACGGTGCTTTGTGAGTACACGGTGCTTTGTGAGTACACAGTGCTTTGTGAGTACACAGGAGATTTGTGAGTACACGGTGCTTTGTGAGTACATGGTGCTTTGTGAGTACACAGGAGATTTGAGAGTACACAGGTGATTTGTGAGTACACAGGAGATTTGTGAGTACACAGGAGATTTGTGAGTACACAGGTGATTTGAGAGTACACGGGTGATTTGTGAGTACACAGGAGATTTGTGAGTACACAGGAGATTTGTAAGTACACAGGAGATTTGTGAGTACGCAGGTGATTTGAGAGTACATGGGTGATTTGTGAGTACACAGGAGATTTGTGAGTACACAGGAGAATTGTGAGTACACAGGAGATTTGTGAGTACACAGGTGATTTGAGAGTACACGGGTGATTTGTGAGTACACAGGAGATTTGTGAGTACATAGGAGATTTGTGAGTACACAGGAGATTTGTGAGTACACAGGTGATTTGAGAGTACACGGGTGATTTGAGAGTACACAGGTGATTTGTGAGTACACAGGAGATTTGTGAGTACACAGGTGATTTGTGAGTACACGGGCACTTTGTGAGTACACGGGCGATTTGTGAGTACATGGGTGATTTGTGAGTACATGGGTGATTTGTGAGTACACAGGTGATTTGTGAGTACACGGGCACTTTGTGAGTACACAGGTGATTTGTGAGTACATGGGTGATTTGTGAGTACACGGGTGATTTGTGAGTACACAGGTGATTTGTGAGTACACAGGTGATTTGTGAGTACACGTGTGCGGTTGTTTAGATCACAGTAACATCTGCTCTAATGTAGTTTCCTCACCACACACACACCTGGAGTTGTGTTTTGTTTCATTCACACATTTAACACACAAACCCTGCGGATTTAGCATGAGTACTTCTCTCAAACAGAATCTTTTCCACTTTGTGATGTCATCAAGTGGTGATACAGGAAGTGCTCCACTGTGTTTTTAAACTCTACACAGCTTCACTAGAGTTGCTGATGTTGAGTGAAGTAAAGGTAAAAGGAGCTGTTACCTTAGAAACTACCACTTCATGACATCACAAGGATGACATCACAAGGTGGAACAGAGCTTTTGGAGCTTTGGAGATGTAGACAGACAAATAATAAAGAGTTCCTCAAACATGTGAATGAAACAAACACAACTCCAGCTCTGTGTGTGACAAGGAACAGCAGAACCTGGATTAAAACTCACAGGAGTCCGTTTGATGTAATTCAGGAGCTTTAACATGATGCTGGACTTTTGTTCCTCTTCTGTGCTCAAGTCGGAGTTTGGGAATCTGTGTGCTCAAGTCAGAGTTTGGGAATCTGTGTGCTCAAGTCGGAGTTTGGGAATCTGTGTGCTCAAGCCGGAGTTTGGGAATCTGTGTGCTCAAGCCGGAGTTTGGGAATCTGTGTGCTCAAGCCGGAGTTTGGGAATCTGTGTGCTCAAGTCGTAGTTTGGGAATCTGTGTGCTCAAGTCGGAGTTTGGGAATCTGTGTGCTCAAGCCGGAGTTTGGGAATCTGTGTGCTCAAGCCGGAGTTTGGGAATCTGTGTGCTCAAGCCGGAGTTTGGGAATCTGTGTGCTCAAGTTGTAGTTTGGGAATCTGTGTGCTCAAGTCGTAGTTTGGGAATCTGTGTGCTCAAGCCGGAGTTTGGGAATCTGTGTGCTCAAGCCGGAGTTTGGGAATCTGTGTGCTCAAGCCGGAGTTTGGGAATCTCACCAAAGTCGTTCCATTTAGGTCTGACAAAAGCTTCTGTGTCTGCAGTTTCACACTGACTCCATAAAGACCGTTTGTATTTGTGGGTCTGAGCACCGAGAGTGAAATGTACCTGCTCCGTGTGTGTGTGTGTATATCGTTTCCATTTTTGTGTGACAGTTGTGTGTTTTTGTGTGACAGTTGTGTGTTTTTGTGTGACAGTTGTGTGTTTTTGTGTGACAGTTGTGTGTTTTTGTGTGACAGTTGTGGAGAGCGATGTCCTTCTGGAAGTCACGGGCCCCAATGTGAACGCCGCTGCCCCTGTCAGAACGGAGGCACCTGCCACCACATCACCGGGGACTGCTCCTGTCCTGCCGGATGGACGGTACACACACACACACACACACACACACACACACACACACACACACACACACACACACACACACGCACACACACAGAGGAAACTAGAATGTGCTGCAGAGTTATTGTTTATTTTAATTTGTGCTGTTGTGTCTTGTGTGTTGTTGTGTGCTGTTGTTGTGTGTTGTGTGCTGTTGTGTGCTGCTGTTGTTGTGTGCTGTTGTGTGCTGTTGTGTGTTGTGTGCTGCTGTTGTGTGCTGTTGTTGTGTGTTGTGTGCTGTTGTTGTGTGTTGTGTGCTGCTGTTGTGTACTGTTGTGTGCTGCTGTTGTGTGCTGTTGTGTGCTGTTGTTGTGTGCTGTTGTGTGCTGTTGTGTGTTGTTGTGTGTTGTGTGCTGCTGTTGTGTGTTCTTGTGTGCTGCTGTTGTGTGCTGCTGTTGTGTGCTGTTGTGTGCTGCTGTTGTTGTGTGCTGTTGTGTGCTGCTGTTGTTGTGTTGTGTGCTGTTGTGTGCTGTTGTTGTGTGTTGTGTGCTGTTGTGTGCTGTTGTGTGCTGCTGTTGTGTGCTGTTGTGTGCTGCTGTTGTTGTGTGCTGTTGTGTGCTGCTGTTGTTGTGTTGTGTGCTGTTGTGTGCTGTTGTGTGCTGTTGTTGTGTGTTGTGTGCTGCTGTTGTGTGTTCTTGTGTGCTGCTGTTGTGTGCTGTTGTGTGCTGCTGTTGTTGTGTTGTGTGCTGTTGTTGTGTGTTGTGTGCTGTTGTGTGCTGCTGTTGTTGTGTGCTGTTGTTGTTGTGTTGTGTGCTGTTGTGTGCTGTTGTTGTGTGTTGTTGTGTGTTGTGTGCTGCTGTTGTGTGCTGTTGTGTGCTGCTGTTGTGTGCTGTTGTGTGTTGTTGTGTGTTGTGTGCTGCTGTTGTGTGCTGTTGTGTGCCGCTGTTGTGTGCTGCTGTTGTGTGCTGTTGTGTGCTGCTGTTGTGTGTTGTTGTGTGCTGCTGTTGTGTGCTGTTGTTGTGTGTTGTGTGCTGTTGTTGTGTGCTGTTGTTGTGTGTTGTGTGCTGTTGTGTGCTGTTGTGTGCTGTTGTGTGCTGTTGTGTGCTGCTGTTGTTCTGTGCTGCTGTTGTTGTGTGCTGTTGTGTGCTGCTGTTGTTGTGTTGTGTGCTGTTGTTGTGTGTTGTGTGCTGCTGTTGTGTGCTGTTGTGTGCTGTTGTGTGCTGCTGTTGTGTGCTGTTGTGTGCTGTTGTGTGCTGTTGTGTGCTGCTGTGTGCTGCTGTTGTTGTGTGCTGCTGTTGTTGTGTGCTGTTGTGTGCTGCTGTTGTTGTGTTGTGTGCTGTTGTGTGCTGTTGTGTGCTGCTGTTGTGTGCTGCTGTTGTGTGCTGTTGTGTGCTGTTGTGTGCTGTTGTGTGCTGTTGTGTGCTGTTGTGCGTGTCTTCGTTGTAGTGCGTGTGTTCGATGGATCAGCGGTGTCGGTGATGTGGCCAGTTTTGGTTTGGCAGCTCATTATTTTATTGGGATTAGAGAAGATTTTATGGCTCGAGGCAAAGAGGCGACTTCACGTTTGGGGAAGAATCGTGAGTCTGTGCACAAGCTCGTCAGGCTAAAGTGAACTGAGTGAACGGCCATGTTTATATGAGGGCTTTAAATCTGAATAAAAATTATTAAATTCTGTATCAAACTGAATTCTGCTTTAAAAAGTCCATGTAAACTCTTAATTCTAATGGAAATGATTCTTGTGAATTAATCTTAATCCTGAAGTCAGTGGGTTTATTCTGATTTTAAAGCCGAATGAATTTCTTCCTGGATCATGTAAACGTTTCTTTTTCTTCAAAATAATCCCAGTGGTTGGTGCTCGTTGGCTCGTCCTTCTGACTCGATCCGGACGATCCGGCTCCTCCAGTCGTCTCTTGGGACTTTCCTCCACGTCTCTTTGGATTTGTGAGCGGGATGTGGGAGTGGGCTGAGGTGTGGCAGCCTCAGACTCAGTTTGTCTTCTTCCTCCTTCTCCGACACTCTTCCCTTCTCCTCCTCAGCTCACAGACGGAAAGCGTGAGGACAGAATTCTCCAGCTGCTGCTTCATTATCATCGGAACCACTGCGGAAAAAGTTTGGATTGTGTTTGTGTCGGCGGCGAAACGACAAACCGAGATGACAGAAAAGCCGGGAGCAGCTGAAGTGTTGGTTTTCTTCCTAAAGACGGAAATACGTTTGTGTCGCTGTCCAATCAGCACCTTCCCCACCCCCAGACGCTGAGAACTATTAAATAAAGACCATTTAACCTTTTTCCATGGAAACCTCCATTCAAAATGATTATTTCCATGTTCAGAACTATTCATTTGGAATTAAAAACATCATGTAAACGTGGCCTGTGTGACTCACCCGCAGTGTTCACCTCCAAATGAAGCTCACTGAGGCCAGCAGTTATGGCGGCTTATCTGGAGCCCAGTTCCAACCACGAGTATCATAGCAACCAAAAAGCCCATCAGGGAAAGAAGGTGTCTGGTTATTGGTTACTTCATCCATCTTCTTCCGCTTTATCCATTGGGTTTGAGCTGTTCGCCGCCCAGTCCTGTGCCCTCCTAACCCCATGAACCCCTCTGTGAGAGGAGCCCATGGAGTATTGGGTATTTCTATTCATTTTATTTATTTACTGCTACTTTATGATTTTATGGTTTTGCTCTTATTTGATTTTACTCATTTTATTGTTTTACGACTGGTGTGACCCGATTTTAGCAAATTACCTTTTTGTTGTCTTCGTTTTATTGATCTCTGTGTGGCGCTTTGGAAAATCCTTTGTTTGTAAAATGTGCTGTAGGAATAAAGATTTGGATTTGGTCTTTTATTAATGTTCAGAACTTAATTTAGGGACAGAACCGAGAACTAGAGCCTGAAGCGCGCCCTTGCTCTGTCCATTTCTGTGAACAGTCTGTGGAACGCCCCATCGATGAGGAAAAGTCCAGAAGTTGAACCGTTTGAAAAGTGTTTCATAAAATGATTCATAATTAGATATTTGGTGTTTTTATTCCCCTGCAAACCCTCTGAACCTTTGATCAATATTCTCTGTTCAATTATATATATGAACCCAGAATTATTGAGTTCAGTTCAAGTCCCCTCAGAGAAACAGAGTGGAGACGTCCTGCTCCGTCTCTGCAGGCGTCGGTACTGTAATAATAATAATGCAGCAGTGCAGAGTCTCCTCCGAACAAAGAAGATCTTTACACAGAATAAACTTAAGCACCACATTACAGCACTGTGAGCTCCACTGGATCTTTAACAGCCACTGACGGACGAACCCATAAACCTGCTCCACCTGCAGGAGACGCACATTTAAACAAGGAAAACACACTGAGCTCATCGCTCAGTCCCTTTTATCCACACAAATCTAAAAATCAAACGTACACACTGTAATTTCTCCGAGGTGGACAAGATTTTAAAACTTCTTTCAGGTTACTCATGTTGTTTTCCGATTGATTCTCAACTTGTTCTGAGACGCTTCATTCTCGTCCAGAGGTCGATTATTTGAAGAGAACTTGTCCAGTAAAATGATCTTGCTGCATGGACACATCATTTCATTACTTAAACCATTTTCTGATAGATTTAAATGTTTATATCTTACATTTTGGCATATTTGCCACTTTCTAAGGGTTTCTGTCATTTTCTGTGAAGTGTCTGTTTACAGGGAAATGCACATTCTGATGTTTTTTATGACCAGGATTTCAGAATAAAACCTGGGTCATCCCTGTTTTGTGGTGGTTGGTAATAATTAAACTGTGAAACAAGGAATTAAGGAGGACTGTTCTGCAGAGTCAGTTAGTCAGAGTCCGTATAGTCACACTTTCTTTGGGTTTTGGTCATTTTTAAGCAGCTTTTCTGTATTTTACTAAAACAAATGACACTGGGACATTTCTTGTATAAAACTGGGACAAATCACTGATTTTGTATAAATCTGCTGGGACGGGGACACAGGGCTTAAAACTGGGACTGTCCGGGTTAGAAGGGACATCTAGTCACTCTGATTTAAGGGGAAATGCATGCTCTGATTAGTGAAAACTGTCGGCTAATGCTAATGCTAATGCTAGCTTGAGAGTGTGATTCACAGGGACGTGTTTAGCCGCTCAGATCAGGTCTTTATGTTCAGATTGTGTCACAGTAAAGTTCAGATTAAAGTCGGCCTTGAGTAACAGAGCTTCAGACAGAGAGATGCCCTAAGTTAGCATCACAGACCAGTGAATATTGATGCCATCAGTATCTGTTCATAATACCCCCTTTCCCCTGCCCCCTCTGCCCCCCTCTGCCCCCTCTGCCCTCTCCTCTGTCTCTGCTCAGGGTTCGGTGTGTGCCCAGCCCTGCCCCATGGGGAAATACGGCATCAACTGCAGCAAAGACTGTTCGTGCAGGAACGGTGGCGTGTGTGACCACGTGAGCGGGCAGTGCCAGTGTGCGGCGGGCTTCAGCGGGCGCAGGTACCACACTGACATCACTGCTGTTGTCTTCGCAAAGTTTGGAGGGTTTCGTGGAGAGGGATCCTCCACACTGACATATTCTCTTTGTTTTTTCCAAATGAGAGGGTTTTATTGCAGACGTTTTTCAATGCGTTTCACTCCTTTTCCTCTAAATATTCGAGTGTACGGAACATTTCTTCAGTCAGAGCCTCTATGGACTCTCCATTGTCAAAGTTTCAAAGTTCTGTTTAACTTCTGTGAACTTTTAATGTTCTAATGTTGCTCTTCACACTCAGAGCTGGAGGCGTGTTTGTTTCATTCACACATGTTTGAGGAACTCTTTATTATTCGTCTGTTACATCTGCAAAGCTCCAAATGCTCTGTTCCACCTTGTGATGTCATGAAGTGGTCGTTTCCAAGTGAACAGCTCCTTTTACCTTTAGTTCAGCAGAGATCAGCAACTCCAGGACTGAACTAGTGAAGGTGTGTGGAGTTTAACGGCTCAGTGTTAAAATCTGCCCAGAGTCAAAGGTTTAAACAGGTTTTTAAGGCCCCAGAGTTGCACCGTCTCACTTCTGCTGGACGGTGGGTCCACAGCTCCACCCCTTTAACAAATGTCTTCATATTTTCTCTGATTTCCTCTTGGTAACATATTCTGTAATGATTCAGAGCACAGATTATTTTTGAAGCTGATGTTCCGAGAGTAAAGCTGCACTAAACCAGGGTTTTGAGGTTCATAAATAATGAGGCTCTGATCAGTGTCGTGTAAACGGTGAACAGTGCGACGTCACGTCTGGATCAGTCTGGATTTGTCTGAGAGCCGCAGGTGAGACTCTCAGAGAAGGTAGAAGCTTCAAAACGAGTTTGTGTGAGATGGATGTGTGTAGGGTGTAGTTTGTGTGAGATGGATGTGTGTAGGGTGTAGTTTGTGTGAGATGGATGTGTGTAGGGTGTAGTTTGTGTGAGATGGATGTGTGTAGGGTGTAGTTTGTGTGAGATGGATGTGTGTAGTTTGTGTGAGATGGATGTGTGTAGGGTGTAGTTTGTGTGAGATGGATGTGTGTAGGGTGTAGTTTGTGTGAGATGGATGTGTGTAGGGTGTAGTTTGTGTGAGATGGATGTGTGTAGGGTGTAGTTTGTGTGTGTAGTTTGTGCGGTTGCGTTGTGGCTGTGGGGCTCTGCTCTCTCTGTGCATTGATTGGTGTTTGGATTGTGCTCATTAATTATCAGTAATGGGCTTGTATTAGCGTCTGGTCGGGGCCCGAGCGGCTGCAGGGGCCCCGAGCTCTCGTCTTTATTAGTTCTACTAAAACTATCGTGTCCAGGATGAAGAGGCTTCCTCCTAAAGACCTCGTCTTCACTTTATTATTTTGTGAAATTGGCCTCATTCATTTTGTCAGTGGCAGGTGAATTAAGCAGCCAGGGGCGCCCTGAGCCTCCACCCGCCCTCACCTGTCAGTGCAGAGGCTCTAATAACACATCGAGCTGAAAACGCTCATTTAGACACAAAACACACTGCAGCCATTTCATCATGATTGGACTCTTCCTAATCAAGAACAGGAGAACAAGAACAGAAGAAGAACAGAAGAACAAGAACAGGAGAACAAGAACAGAAGAAGAACAGAAGAAGAAGAACAGAAGAACAAGAACAGAAGAACAAGAACAGAGGAACAAGAACAGAGGAAGAAGAACAAGAACAGGAGAACAAGAACAGAAGAAGAACAGAAGAACAAAAACAGAGGAACAAGAACAGAGGAAGAAGAACAAGAACAGGAGAACAAGAACAGAAGAAGAACAGAAGAACAAGAACAGAGGAAGAGGAACAAGAACAGGAGAACAACAACAGAAGAAGAACAGAAGAACAAGAACAGAAGAACAAGAACAGAAGAAGAACAGGAGAACAAGAATAAGCAAACCAAGAATCTTTAGTTTAACTGGGTTCTGTTTCAGTGCTGCTTTATGTGACACCAGGGCCTGAACCCTGAACCTGACCTCACTGAGCTCATTAAAGGCTCCGTACGGCACGATTCTCTCATGTTTGTTCTAATGTTCCTCCGGTTCTAGTGACGTTGTGTGGAGTTTTAAAAAAGTGCAGGTTTGTTTGTTAAACATGTGAATGAAACAAAACTCCACGTCTGTGACAAACGACATTAGAACATTTGGAATCTGGGTGTTTTTCAGTTCTTTTGGCACCAGGGGTATTTGCAGTGTTTCATTTGCCCTCAGACCCGCTGTGGCACGCCCGCAGTGGCGCGCCCGCGGCGGCGCGCCCGCGGTGGCGCGCCCGCGGTGTTTCTGCAGGAGACTCCGGCTCTCTGTTCCTGTGTGAACTCGGGGAGGACGTTATGTGGGCGGTCACTTGGGCCGTTACTAAAAATCTCTCTCCAATTTTTAACAATGTGCCTGTCACGGCTGTGCCCGCAGGTGCCAGGAGGACTGCCCCGTCGGCACCTACGGCCCTCAGTGCACCCAAAGGTGTCAGTGTGAGAACGGAGCCAAGTGCCACCACATCACCGGGGCCTGTATGTGTGAGACGGGCTTTAAAGGACACAACTGCCAGGACCGGTTCTGCCCAACAGGACTATACGGACTCATCTGTGACAAATACTGTCCCTGCGACAGCGTCCACACGCTCAGGTGAGACACCCGCTCAGGTGAGACACCCGCTCAGGTGAGACACTCGCTCAGGTGAGACACTCGCTCAGGTGAGACACACTCAGGTGAGACACACTCAGGTGAGACACCCGCTCAGGTGAGACACACTCAGGTGAGACACCCGCTCAGGTGAGACACACTCAGGTGAGACACACTCAGGTGAGACACACTCAGGTGAGACACACACTCAGGTGAGACACCCGCTCAGGTGAGACACCCGCTCAGGTGAGACACTTGCTCAGGTGAGACACACTCAGGTGAGACACCCGCTCAGGTGAGACACCCGCTCAGGTGAGACACACACTCAGGTGAGACACACACTCAGGTGAGACACCCGCTCAGGTGAGACACCCGCTCAGGTGAGACACTTGCTCAGGTGAGACACCCGCTCAGGTGAGACACCCGCTCAGGTGAGACACTCGCTCAGGTGAGACACTCGCTCAGGTGAGACACCCGCTCAGGTGAGACACCCGCTCAGGTGAGACACACTCAGGTGAGACACACTCAGGTGAGACACCCGCTCAGGTGAGACACACTCAGGTGAGACACCCGCTCAGGTGAGACACACTCAGGTGAGACACTCGCTCAGGTGAGACACCCGCTCAGGTGAGACACTCGCTCAGGTGAGACACACTCAGGTGAGACACCCGCTCAGGTGAGACACCCGCTCAGGTGAGACACACTCAGGTGAGACACTCGCTCAGGTGAGACACACACTCAGGTGAGACACACTCAGGTGAGACACCCGCTCAGGTGAGACACACTCAGGTGAGACACTCGCTCAGGTGAGACACACTCAGGTGAGACACACTCAGGTGAGACACCCGCTCAGGTGAGACACACTCAGGTGAGACACCCGCTCAGGTGAGACACACTCAGGTGAGACACACTCAGGTGAGACACACTCAGGTGAGACACCCGCTCAGGTGAGACACACTCAGGTGAGACACACTCAGGTGAGACACACTCAGGTGAGACACCCGCTCAGGTGAGACACACTCAGGTGAGACACACTCAGGTGAGACACCCGCTCAGGTGAGACACACTCAGGTGAGACACACTCAGGTGAGACACACTCAGGTGAGACACACACTCAGGTGAGACACACACTCAGGTGAGACACCCGCTCAGGTGAGACACACTCAGGTGAGACACCCGCTCAGGTGAGACACACTCAGGTGAGACACACTCAGGTGAGACACACTCAGGTGAGACACCCGCTCAGGTGAGACACACTCAGGTGAGACACACTCAGGTGAGACACCCGCTCAGGTGAGACACACTCAGGTGAGACACACTCAGGTGAGACACACTCAGGTGAGACACACACTCAGGTGAGACACACACTCAGGTGAGACACCCGCTCAGGTGAGACACCCGCTCAGGTGAGACACACTCAGGTGAGACACTCGCTCAGGTGAGACACACTCAGGTGAGACACACACTCAGGTGAGACACACACTCAGGTGAGACACCCGCTCAGGTGAGACACACTCAGGTGAGACACACTCAGGTGAGACACACACTCAGGTGAGACACCCGCTCAGGTGAGACACACTCAGGTGAGACACACACTCAGGTGAGACACCCGCTCAGGTGAGACACCCGCTCAGGTGAGACACACTCAGGTGAGACACACTCAGGTGAGACACCCGCTGAGCCAGTCACAGGTGAGGGTTTGCTGATATTATGAATGAGCAGGCATATTTTTTATTTCATTTAAAACAGAAACTCTTTCTCCTCTGACGCTTCACTGAGCCTGGATAAAAAGATCAATGGAAACGCTGAAGTGTTTTAAACCTCAGTCATTTACAGATACTTCTGATTGACCTCGAGGTTCTCTAAACAGATTACTTCTCCAAATGCTCCACTCTCCTCCTCCTCTTCCTCCTCCTCCTCCTCTCCTTTCCTCCTGGAGTCCCCTCACTGTCATGTCATCTTTAGTTTTTTTATCCTGACCTTGGCGTCATTCATCATTTCTGAGCGGTTGCATTTGGAGTAAATACTCTGATTCCACTGGAACTCCAGCGGCCGCTACAGAGAGAGGAGAAGGAGGAGAAAGAGGAGGAGGCTGTCTGTAATGATCTCTGAGGTGGATGTTTTGCTGTGTGTGTGTGTGTGTGTGTGTGTGTGTGTGTGTGTGTGTGTGTGTGTGTGTGTGTGTGTGTGTGTGTGTGTGTGTGCGCGCGCGCATACTCGCAGCTGCCACCCGCTGTCCGGAGAGTGTTCCTGTGCGTCTGGATGGACAGGGCTGTTCTGTAATGAGACCTGTCCTCCCGGTTTCTACGGCGACGTGTGCTCTGAGCCGTGTGGCTGTGCCAACGGCGCCGACTGCCACCCTGTGACGGGCGCCTGCGTCTGCGCGCCAGGATACATGGTGAGTGCACGATGCCCATTACAAACACATTGGCATTTTAAGGGCTCTGAGGGACTCGTGCTGTCACCAAACCCACAACAGATAAAAATACAGAAAATACAACATATAAACATATAAAATACAGAAAACACAACATCTCAAACTCCATTTTGACATTCAGGACTTCCGATCCCCACAATCTTATTTTTTAGGTAATCTCCCGAGAACTTTCTTTTCTATTCCCATCTGTCCTTAGGCTATATGTGTAATCCCTGGTTTGGTCCTGGTTTGGTCCTGGTTTAGTCCTGGTTTAGTCCTGGTTTGGTCCTGGTTTGGTCCTGTTTTGGTCCTGGTTTGGTCCTGGTTTAGTCCTGGGTTCCAGATCGGTCTAAACACGTTCAGGAAAGGTTCTGAAGGTCCTAAAGTTTCTGCTCTGTCCTCTCAGTGGGACTTTAGGATCA
>CM068348.1:8154007-8189007 GCA_034769755.1 Odontamblyopus lacepedii | reverse complement strand
CACACACACACACACACACACACTCCACACACACACACACACACCACACACACTCCACACACACTCAACACACACACTCCACACACACACACCACACACACTCCACACACACACTCCACACACTCTCCACACACTCTCCACACACGCACTCCACACACACACTCCACACACACTCCACACACACTCCACACACACACTTCACACACACACTCCACACACACTCCACACACACACTCCACACACACACACACACACACACACACACTCCACACACACACTCCCCACACACACACTCCACACACACACACTCCACACACACACACACACTCCACATACACTCCACACACACTCTCCACACACACACTCCACACACACACACACACTCCACACACACTCCACACACACATTCCACACACACTCCAGACACACACTCCACACACACACTCCACACACACTCCACACACACACTCCACACACGCACTTCACACACGCACTCCATACACACTCCACACACACACTCCACACACACACACACACACACACACACTCCACACACACTCCACACACACACTCCACACACACACTCCACACACACTCCACACACACTCCACACACTCTCCACACACTCTCCACACACGCACTCCACACACACACTCCACACACTCTCCACACACTCTCCACACACGCACTCCACACACACACTCCACACACACACTCCACACACACTCCACACACACACTTCACACACACACTCCACACACACTCCACACACACTCCACACACACTCCACACACGCACTCTACACACGCATTCCACACACGCACTCTACACACACACTCCACACACACACTCCACACACACACTCCACACACACACACACACACACACCCTCACCTGTGGTCCTGACTCTGGGGAACGAGCGAAAGGACCAGATCCAGATACAAGTGAAGAAATGAGTTTCCTCTGCAAAGTGACTGGGCGCTGCCTTAGAGAGAGGGGGAGGAGCTCAGAGTAGAGCCGCTGCTCCTCCACGTGGAGAGGAGCAGCTGAGGGGAGGGCATCTGTTCTCCTCGGGGAAGACCCAGGACCCGCTGGAGGGACTCTGTCTCTGACCTGCCCCGGATAAAGGAAGAAAACGGATGGCTGGACGTTCCCTTAAACTCACTGTCGTTCTGTCAGACTCGTTCTTCGCTCACGCTCTGAAGAACAGGCAGGAAATGAGTCTTGAAGCTGTTTCCCCAAACCTCAACACAGTCATTTAAATAAGACATAACAAATGAATGAGACAGTAACAGTCGTCTGGATTTAGCATCTTTTGTCCACGAGTAACTTGCATGAGGTTTCCAGGACATTTTCTCATCTGTTCTAACTCCAAAAATACATTTTGTTCACCTCTATCAGCACATGTGTTAGCAATGGTTATTTGGACTGGTTTGGGACTTTTTCGATTTTTACTTCTTCTTTTTTTTTTTTGAAATTCCATGAGTTTAGTTTTCTTTAAATTCAATGATGATTTATTTTTCATCAAACCTTTTTTAACCTTGTTTAAATCAACTCCTGAACATACAATATTAGTATCATCAGCAAAAGTACAAATGTCATTATAGATATTTTACAGACGTCATTAATGTACATTAGAAATAATGTCGGCCCCAGTATAGAACCTCGTGGTGCCCACACGTTAAGTCCCTAAACCCTGATTTGTGTTGGTCAATCTGCACTGCGTCTGTCCCCCAAGTAGCTTTGGAACTATTCTTTGTCAGTTCTCGAATAGTTTTCCAGTTTATTTATTACAATATGTCAATCAGCGCGGTTGAAGACTATTTGAAGATCAATAAAAATCCAAATAATAATAATAATATGATAATAAAATCATAGATTTTTTCCTCAAATAGACACTTCCTTCCTGTGTCATTAAGTAGATGAAAATCTGCGTAGTTTTCTTACTAGACAAAGTTAAACAGTGCAGCGGCTCGCAGGAGATCACGTCTTTGTCCAGGACGTGTTTTTCACATGTTTCACTTCAGAGCTTTAATCACTGGAGCCATTAGGAGCTGTCAGCCTTTAATTATTGTGTTTGTGCATTTTTCATACAAGTGTCACTTTAATAATCCATGTAACCTTGCTCACTGATAGACTTTAATTACTCTTGTTCTTCAGCACAGCGTCAGTTTGCTCTGTTTCCTTTAGTTTGGAGCTGCAGTCAAACGGTTTCATTAAAGCCCAGGGTTTCCTCCTGAGCACAGTGACATTATCACCACACTGTGGCTGTGCTCTGCTGCACCTGCCTCTGCTCCTGCCTCTGCACCTGCCTCTGCTCCTGCCTCTGCACCTGCCTCTGCTCCTGCCTCTGCTCCTGCCTCTGCACCTGCCTCTGCACGTATCCCTGCTGTATTTCCTGCACTCATCTTCAGTCTTTCCTCTGCACTGTTTAGTTCAGATCTCCTTATGAACCTTATGAAGACTTTAACACATAAACTCTAAAATCTAAAATACTTAAAAAATCTTAAATATGTTTCCATGTTAGCCCCGCCCCCTCACCACATTGTCCCGCCTTTAAAACCATAAAAATCATAGCTCCAAACAGGCTGCTGTGAGTCCTTTTGGTTTTAAACGTTCGTCTGAAGCCGCTCTACGTGATCCTCAGCTTTTTATTTCGCAATTTTCTCCATAAGTCAAGATCTGAACATTAAGAACAGAGCAATCAGGCGCCTTTGTTCCCTGGTAGCGTCAGCAGTGACTGTAGGGGGCACTCTGAACGATTCTTCTGAGAACGCCCTGTGTCCAGTCCCAACATGGCCGCCGCTCTGTCGACACAAACTCAGAACAGCGACTTCTGCCATGTGTGTTTTACAGCAGATCAGCCCCACGGCTCCAGACACTCTGTGTGTGTGTGTGTGTGTTTGTGTGTGTGTGTGTGTGTGTGTTTATCTCTGTGTGTGTGTGTGTGTGTGTGTGTTAGTGTGTGTGTGTGTGTGTGTTTGTCTGTGTGTTTATCTGTGTGTGTGTGTGTGTTTATCTGTGTGTGTGTGTGTGTTTATCTGTGTGTGTGTTTATCTGTGTGTGTGTTTATCTGTGTGTGTGTGTGTTTATCTGTGTGTGTGTGCGTAATTATGTTTGAGTGTGTTGGTGTGTGGATCTGAAGTCACAGGGCAGCGGGCAGAGCGGGCATCAGTGCCAACATCCCACTGGAGTGGAAACAGGCTGTGTCCTGCGGCGGGCGCTGTGGTGAATTGACTGTGTCTTAATTTGGCGCACCTGTTCTGCCCGGCTGCTGGGGCCCCTGCCAGGTCCATTACAGAGAGCTGGAGGCCAGTCAGATGGAGTGGGCACGGCGGGCACCTCCGCTCTGTTTGTGTCGCAGGCAGAAGACCAGACCTGGTTTACACTCTTCACGGGGACTCGGACAAAATCTCACACTTAAAGGGCCCGCATTAAGGGCCCACACTGAGGGCCCAAATCAAGGGCCAATATGAAAGGCCCACATTAAGATCCCACATTAAGAGCCCATACTAAGGGCTCATATGAAGGGCCCGTATGTCACTGTCTTCACTTCTCTGTTCTGATGTTTCCTCATCTCAAACCTGGAGCTGTTTTTGTTTCATTCACATGAGTTTTACCTTTTGGACCTCAGGGGCCACAGGGGCCACAGGGGCCAGTTCTAGTGTTAGGGCGTTTGTCCACTGACCCACAGGTTGGCGGTTTGAATCCCACACACTATCGTTGTGTCCTTGATGTGAAGCACTTGAAGGTGGAAAAGTTCTGTACAAAAATGTGACCTGGATATTTCAGAGGTCCAACGTCGTCAGTGTGGGAAACGACCTGATCACCACATCCTAGAACCTGAAACCACCATTAGAATAGATATTATAGAATAGATATATTTATAGAATAGATATTTATAGAATAGATATTATAGAATAGATATATTTATAGAATAGATATTTATAGAATAGATATTATAGAATAGATATATTTATAGAATAGATATTATAGAATAGATATATTTATAGAATATATATTATAGAATAGATATATTTATAGAATATATATTTATAGAATAACAGTTTTTAGACTGTGTACTCTTTACCTCTGCAGCAGCCGTTTCTTCTCTTCACCGTCACCTTCACTCTGTTGTTAACAGAAGGCCTCAGACACAGTGTTCAGATGGAAAGTGAAAGTGCTGACTCACTAAATGTATTCTGTACATTATTTTAGGCCATACATGCTAAAGATCAGTGAACTTCCCCTCCAATGTTAAAAGAGTCCGATGTCATGAACGTTCTGCTTCTGTGATGTGACTTTAGTCCGACGGAGGCACTTTAGAGCTCCAAGTTTATTTTCAATATTGTGATAAAAACCCTTTTTATAATTATAGTTCTTATTATTCTGACCTCAAACACACGAACGAGAGGAGAGAGGAGCTCATTAGGACAGAAAATACCCAAACAAACATGTAAATGAGATGATGGTGTCGCTTAAACTAATGAAAGCAGTGCCCAATATGTGCCCTCTGGAGTACCCTGCGTAGTGCCCTCTGCCACAGCCACACCGCCAGAAGGGGCATGTGCAGTGGCAGAGGGGGCGTGTGCAGTGGCAGAGGGGGCGTGTGCAGTGGCAGAGGGGGCGTGTGCAGTGGCAGAGGGGGCGTGTGCACTGGCAGAGGGGGCATGTGCAGTGGCAGAGGGGGCGTGTGCACTGGCAGAGGGGGCGTGTGCAGTGGCAGAGGAGGCGTGTGCAGTGGCAGAGGGGGCGTGTGCAGTGGCAGAGGGGGCGTGTGCACTGGCAGAGGGGGCGTGTGCAGTGGCAGAGGGGGCGTGTGCAGTGGTTGTGCCAGGCTCTGATAGACCCACATTTGTGATGTTTCATTCTGTTCTTCTCCGTTTCCTTCAGGCTTTTACTCGAATCCATTTCCACCTCAGACGTCAGACGCTGGTGGACACTGCCTTTGCGTGGGGGCGGAGCTAAGTGCCTTATATCTGTGTGAGGGGCGGAGCTAAGTGCCTTATATCTGTGTGAGGGGCGGAGCTAAGTGCCTTATATCTGTGTGGGGGCGGAGCTAAACACACTGAAACACGCCTCCTTCTTTCCAGTTTCTGTTTGGTCACTCGATCGATTGAACTGCACTAAGCGTGAACATCATACTGGATTTTTTTTTCTTTTCTTTTTTCTCCAGTCTGTGACACAGCTCCAGGTGTGTTTGTGATGAGGAAACCACATTAGATGTGAGAATAGAGTGACACGGGCCCTTTGCACTTTTCCAAACTGAATCTGACAGAATCACCTCCTCTCGCACTGACCCGTCTTCTCAAAGCTCCTCCCCTGTGCTCAGTGTTTGCACGTGACCATTATCTCACAGCGGGGCCCTCCAAATGTCTGTGACGAGCGTGATTGGAGCTCAGGGTTTTTCCACAGGGGCCCCTGATACGCCTGAGCCTCGCTGGGGGCCCGAGCGCATGCCGTGGAGCTGCCAGGGGCCCTCACGCTTGATTTAGCTCCTGTAATTGGACATGCTCCTTTTGACTGCGACAAAGTGATTCCATGTTTCCTTATTCTGCTGCTGTCCCTCACAGCTCCACACCTCGGAGCTGGCTGTGAGAGAGGCCGTACACCAGTGCATTCTGGGGCATTTCTTTCTTTATTGTATTATTGTTGTTGGGGAAAACACATTTTCTAATACACTAATACACGGCGTGGGCTGCAGTCTCATCAGATCAGTTCAGTGGGTCATTGTGAGGCTTGAATTTCAAATTGGACTCGTCTCGCTGCAGACGGATGAAGTGCTAAAGAGTGATTGGTAATTAGCGCTGCCATTTGCATGTGGTCTGCTGGGAGAGCGGCCGGATCAATGCTGCGTCCGTGTGTGAAACAGCTCTCAATTACATTAAGACGGTAACAGGGCCGAGCGGAGCGGCTCGCCTCACTTCTGAAGGTGCTGCTCCGTGAGGACCGGCAGCCTGTGGATTCATAATGATATCGCTCAAACGCACTTCTTCCCTTCTGCCTTCACAAGGAATCTGAATCAGTCACGTAATGAGACGATCCTGCGCCCGGAGCTCAGCGTCCAGGAGACTGCCCGAGTGCAGCGTCCGAGCGGTCACTGAAGCAGCCCTGGTCCATACGCTCATTCTATCAGCGAATTCTATATGTCTGATGTTCTCACCTCCTCCTTCGAGCTGCACCAAACCAGCTCCTCTTCACTACTGTAACCCAAGTGCTTTTGTTGGCAATCTTGAAACTGTCATTTTCTCCAGAACAAAGGTTATTGCGAGCGATTGATAAAAATTTTATTCTGAGACGAGCGCTTTCATGTGGAGTACGGGGAGGAGAGAGCTTTAAGAAGTGTGGAGCTGGCGGCGTCCACTGGCACCGCCGCTGTCTGCCACGTTTAAAGACAGTTCAAAATGATAATGAGAGAGTGGGTCCCCAGTGCAGAGAGAGGAGAGGGCCAGAGCCGGAGCCCGGGCAGCAGCCGCTAATTGGGACTCTAAATGATGGTGTCACCTGTCAGTCAAGAGCTGCTTTGAAAGGGGAGCAGTCAGCAGAGGGAGCAGTCAGCAGGGGGCGAGGGAGCGCTGTGATGTGGGGGGCTCCAGACCTCCACCGCACACTCTTTAAATAAGTCATCGCCAAAGTGATAATGAGAGGCCAGAGCGGAGCCTCATCTTCACTCTGAGATGGTTCACGCTCCATGACTGAGACGCCCATGGTCCAGCCACAGGAGAACAGTTTTTAGCACTTTGAGGTAATTAATTTTAAGGTTTTATTTTTAATTAAACCAGGAAAGGCAACAGTAAAGGTCCTGTTTTACACAAAACGACTCTTGAAAACATTAAACCGTGATCCCAGTGACTCTAGTGAAGGTGTATGAGGCGTATGGAGTTTAAAAACACAACAGAGATGAGAATTTAGAGTAAAATCGTCCCTTTCACGTTTTTCTGTGGTGAGTCACAGCTGCACTGACAGGGGCCCCGCACTGACGTACATGCTTCTTGCTAGCGCCTTCTCACCTTGTTAATGTAACAGTCCTCACCAGGGCCCTTCATACGGGGCCCTTCACCTCTCAAACCTGTGTGTCGTTTCTGAGCTGTCCAGAAGCACAACACTCGCTCTGCTTTTACACAGGGCCCCACAGACCCCAGAAAGACCCCACAGACCCCAAAAAGACCCCACGGACCCCAAAAAGACCCCACAGACCCTAAAAAGACCCCACAGACTCCACAGACCCCACAGACCCCAAAAAGACCCCACAGACTCCACAGACCCCACAGACCCCCAAAAGACCCCACAGACCCCCGGCCCCACAGACCCCACAGACCCCACAGACCTCACAGACCCCCGGCGCCACAGACCCACAGACCCCACAGACCCACAGACCCCACAGACCCACAGACCCCACAGACCCCAAAAAGACCCCACAGACCCCACAGACCCCCGGCCCCACAGACACCCGGCCCCACAGACCCCACAGACCCCAAAAAGACCCCACAGACCCCACAGACCCCCGGCCCCACAGACCCCACAGACCCCAAAAAGACCCCACAGACCCCACAGACCCCCGGCCCCACAGACCCCACAGACCCACAGACCCCAAAAAGACCCCACAGACCCCACAGACCCCCGGCCCCACAGACCCACAGACCCCACAGACCCCCAGCCCCACAGACCCCACAGACCCCACAGACCCACAGACCCCACAGACTCCACAGACCCCACAGACCTCACAGACCCACAGACCCACAGACCCCACAGACCCCCAGCCCCACAGACCCCACAGACCCCACAGACTCTACAGACCCCACAGACTCTACAGACCCACAGACCCCAAAAAGACCCCACAGACCCCACAGACCCCCGGCCCCACAGACCCCACAGACCCCTGGCCCCACCGACCCCACAGACCCCCGGCCCCACAGACCCCACAGACCCCATAGACCCCCGGCCCCACAGACCCACAGACCCCACAGACCCCACAGACCCCACAGACCCCCGGCCCCACAGACCCCACAGACCCACAGACCCCACGGACCCCACAGACCCCAAAAAGACCCCACAGACTCTACAGACCCCACAGACCCCACAGACCCCATAGACCCCCGGCCCCACAGACCCCACAGACCCACAGACCCACAGACCCCACGGACCCCACAGACCCCAAAAAGACCCCACAGACTCTACAGACCCCACAGACCCACAGACCCACAGAACCCACAGACCCCAAAAAGACCCCACAGACCCCCGGCCCCACAGACCCCAAGGACCCCCGGCCCCACAGACCCACAGACCCCACAGACCCCCAGCCCCACAGACCCCACAGACCCCACAGACCCACAGACCCCACAGACCCCCAGCCCCACAGACCCCACAGACCCCACAGACCCCACAGACCCCAGCCCCACAGACCCCACAGACCCCCCGCCCCACAGACCCCACAGACCCCACAGACCCCCGGCCCCACAGACCCCCAGCCCCACAGACCCCACAGACCCCACAGACCCCCGGCCCCACAGACCCCCGGCCCCACAGGTGAGCTGCTGGAGGGACTAAACCACAGGACATTATTCATAATCTGGTGGAGTCTGGCGGAGGCAGATTAAGCTGAGAGGAGCACAGCCTCTGATGAAACACAGACCCCCTGAGACCAAGAGCCCGACTCAAGAGCACAACACACAGGCTTAAAGCTGCACTCTGGAACTTTACTGGTGGAGGGTCAGACACCTGCTCAAAACCACTTTGAAGAAGACATATTGAAGACATATTGAAGACATATTGAAGCCATATTGTGCTTGTGTGTCTGTAGTTCTGACCCCGGATCCTTCTGTTCTAACGGAGACATTTGAAATCACAAGATCTGATCTAAAATAACTTCATAAAGAAACAAGAGCGAAGACTTCAGCGTTAGAAAACTGTCCAATGGAACTAAACCAGGACTAGACCCGGACTAAAACAGGACTATTATTGGCCCTCGCCAGTTAACGAAGTTAATGGCGAGGGGTATTGTTCTTCATTGGTTTCTTTTTATTATTATTCTTCCACCAAAATTATCGGATTTTTGACCCCCTGAACATCGATGAAAAGTCTCACATGGGGGTATCAGATCAACCGGCCCGGTGAAAAATTTGATAAAACGGGCATCGCAACAATGCCCAAAGTGCCCCCACTCGACAGCGCCCCCTGGAAAAGTTAAAAATTGAAAGTCTATGGGGTAAAAATTGAAAGTCTATGGGGAGCTGAAAAGCATATTTTGGCGTAGCCCGACAAAATTCGGGACAGTGATAGAAATCAAGGGGACAAGCAGAAAATGTCATTGTCACACCGCCCTATGACCAACAGGAAGTCGGCCATATTGGATCAAAAAACTTGCCGCTGTTTTGACTGTGTGTACGCCAAAGTCTTCAAGTGTCTTGGTTTTGGTCCAAACGAGCTCAGATTTGACACGTCAGATCTACAGTTGTTGGTCCACAAACGCAGTATTTTTCTCAGCGTACTTTTTCACGGTTTGTCCGTAGCACGCCGGCGAATAACGTCTTAGTTTCCTGTTTCTTTGATGACCTCTCACGGCCACAGGATTTGGCCTACAGAGCTCAAACTCACATCACTATTGTGTGATCCCGGCCTGAATGTGATGAAATATGAAATATAATAAAAGTGAACTCTGTAGCGCCACATAGTGTATACGTGAAACGTCAACATTATCGGATTTGGACCAAATTTGGGGATTAAATTCTATCCCTGATTTCAAGCAAAAACTTATATTACGGACCTGGTGCAATTTTCATTGTTCGCCACCAGGGGCGCAAAGACTCCCTAAAAAAATAGTAAAAAAAATGCCTACACACACAGGCTTTGTCTGATCGTGCTGAAATTTGAATCACTAATACCTGATTAGAGCTTGATTATAATAAACGATAAAGCATATGAAAAGTTACTCTATAGTGCCACCTAGCCTTTACAAGAAACGTCAACATTATCGGATTTGTACAAATTTGGGTATTCAATTCTCTGTATCAAAGCAAGCAAAAAAATATATTATGGATATGGGGTGTTTCCCACGGTTGGCCAGCAGGGGCGCAAAGGCTCCCCCAATAAATAGTTTAAAAATTACTACACGCACAGACTTTGTCTGATTGTGCTGAAATGTGAATCATTAATGCCTGATCATGACCTGATTATAATACACTATAAAGTATATGAAAAGTGAACTCTATAGCGCCCCCTACCTCAGACATGAAACGTCAACGTGATCAGATTTGTACCAGATTTGGGGAATACATTCTATGCATGTCTATGACCAAAAAAATACATTATCAATATGGAGTATTTTCCACCGTTGGCCAGTAGGGGTGCCAAGACTACCTCAAAAAATATTTTAAAATGTATTACATGGACAAGCTTAGTTTAATTGTGGTGAAATTTCTATCACTTATACACTGCACGGCCCTCATTGCATTGATATGTCAAACACAATAATCAGTGCTACAGCGCCACCTACAGGAATGCACAAAGTTTACTATGAGGAGAAAAAACATTACTTTTACGTTAATTCGTGAAAGCTGTATTACTGCGCAGCTCTCGGGAGGAGAGAGTGGTCTTGTAGCGGACGGGAGTACTCGGCGTTCGCCTGGGAGGGACGTACGCGCCGGGGCGAGGGCCATCATTGCCATGAGCGGCTTTAATTATTATTATTATTATTATTATTATTATTATTATTATTATTATTATTATTATTATTATTATTATTATTATCATTATCATGTATACTTGTTTGGGGTGTATGTTGCTCTTCAGGTTGTGTTACTGTGACAGGCGTGTGTGTTTTCACACTAATTCTGACAGGATCCGTACGGGGCCAGAGTTACCCCCAGGCTAAAGTACTCTGGGGCCCCTGAGCACCGCACAACTCAGACCAGAGAAGATCACACACACACACACACAACTCAGACCAGAGAAGATCACACACACACACACACAACTCAGACCAGAGAAGATCACACACACACACACACACAGCTCAGACCAGAGAAGATCACACACACACACACACACACACACACAACTCAGACCAGAGCAAATCACACACACACAACTCAGACCAGAGCAGATCACACACACACACACAGCTCAGACCAGAGAAGATCTCACACACACACACCCACACACACAACTCAGACCAGAGCAGATCACACACACAGTCTACACGCGGCGTCCTTGTTGAGCTCTGATCCTGATTCTGTGTGAATTTTGAAGTCTCTGTGTCCTCAGTGTTTCCTCAGTGTGTCCTCAGTATGTCCTCTCAGTGTGTCCTCAGTGTGTCCTCAGTGTGTCCTCTCAGTGTGTCCTCAGTGTGTCCTCAGTGTGTCCTCTCAGTGTGTCCTCAGTGTGTCCTCTCAGTGTGTCCTCTCAGTGTGTCCTCAGTGTGTCCTCAGTGTGTCCTCTCAGTGTGTCCTCAGTGTGTCCTCTCAGTGTGTCTCCTCAGTGTGTCCTCAGTGTGTCCTCTCAGTGTGTCCTCAGTGTGTCCTCTCAGTGTGTCCTCAGTGTGTCCTCAGTGTGCCCTCAGCGTGTCCTCAGCGTGTCCTCAGTGCGTCCTCAGTGTGTCCTCTCAGTGTGTCTTCAGTGCGTCCTCAGTGCATCCTCAGTGTGTCCTCTCAGTGTGTCCTCAGTGTGTCCTCTCAGTGCGTCCTCAGTGTGTCCTCTCAGTGTGTCCTCCGTGTGTCCTCTCAGTGCATCCTCAGTGTGTCCTCAGTGTGCCCTCAGTGTGTCCTCTGTGTGTCCTCAGTGCGTCCTCTGTGTGTCCTCAGTGCATCCTCAGTGTGTCCTCTGTGCGTCCTCAGTGCGTCCTCTGCGTGTCCTCAGTGTGTCCTCACAGTGTGTCCTCAGTGTGTCCTCAGTGTGTCCTCAGTTAGTCCTCTGTGTGTCCTCGGTGTGTCCTCAGTTAGTCCTCTGTGTGTCTTCAGTGTGTCCTCTGTGTGTCCTCAGTGTGTCCTCGGTGTGTCCTCTGTGTGTCCTCAGTTAGTCCTCTGTGTGTTCTCAATGTGTCCTCTGTGTGTCCTCAGTGTGTCCTCGGTGTGTCCTCAGTTAGTCCTCTGTGTGTCCTCATTTGTTCTCTGTGTCTCCTCAGGGGGAGGACTGCTCCACCGTGTGTCCTCCTGGTCTGTTTGGCCCCAGCTGCACCTCCACTTGCTCCTGCCACAACCACGCCTCCTGCTCCCCCATGGACGGAGGCTGTGTGTGCACCGAAGGTACGACTACACCTACTGTAACACAACACAACAAAACACACACCAACAGAGCCTGTGTGTGCACCGAAGGTACGACTACACCTACTGTAACACAACAAAACACACACCAACAGAGCCTGTGTGTGCACCGAAGGTACGACTACACCTACTGTAACACAACACAACAAAACACACACCAACAGAGCCTGTGTGTGCACCGAAGGTACGACTACACCTACTGTAACACAACACAACAAAACACACACCAACAGAGCCTGTGTGTGCACCGAAGGTACGACTACACCTACTGTAACACAACACAACAAAACACACACCAACAGAGCCTGTGTGTGCACCGAAGGTACGACTACACCTACTGTAACACAACACAACAAAACACACACCAACAGAGCCTGTGTGTGCACCGAAGGTACGACTACACCTACTGTAACACAACACAACAAAACACACACCAACAGAGCCTGTGTGTGCATCGAAGGTACGACTACACCTACTGTAACACAACACAACACAACAAAACACACAATCTGAGCATCCAACTGTATGGGGGAGTCACTGGGGGAGTCACTCTGGGGGAGTCACTCTGGGGGAGTCACACTGAGGAAATCACACTGAGGGAATCACACTGGGGGAGTCACACTGGGGAAGTCACACTGGGGAAGTCACACTGGGGGAGTCACTCTGGGGGAGTTACACTGAGGGAATCACACTGGGGGAGTCACACTGGGGTAGTCACACTGGGGGAGTCACTCTGAGCGAATCATACTGACGGAATCACACTGGGGGAGTCACACTGAGGGAATCACACTGAGGGAATCACACTGGGGGAGTCACACTCGGGGAGTCACACTGGGGGAGTCACTCTGAGGGAGTCACACTGACGGAATCACACTGGGGGAGTCACACTGAGGAAATCACACTGAGGGAATCACACTGGGGGAGTCACACTGGGGGAGTCACTCTGGGGGAGTTACACTGAGGGAATCACACTGGGGGAGTCACACTGGGGGAGTCACTCTGAGGGAGTCACACTGACGGAATCACACTGGGGGAGTCACACTGACGGAATCACACTGACGGAATCACACTGACGGAATCACACTGGGGGAGTCACACTGGGGGAGTCACTCTGGGGGAGTCACACTGGGGGAGTCACTCTGGGGGAGTCACTGGGGGAGTCACACTGAGGGAATCACACTGGGGGAGTCACACTGGGGGAGTCACTTTGGGGGAGTCACTGGGGGAGTCACTCTGGGGGAGTCACACTGGGGGAGTCACTCTGGGGGAGTCACTGGGGGAGTCACTCTGGGGGAGTCACACTGGGGGAGTCACACTGGGGGAGTCACACTGGGGGAGTCACTTTGGGGGAGTCACTGGAGGAGTCACTCTGGGGGAGTCACACTGGGGGAGTCACACTGGGGGAGTCACTGGGGGAGTCACTCTGGGGGAGTCACTGGGGGAGTCACTCTGGGGGAGTCACACTGGGGGAGTCACTCTGGAGGAGTCACACGGAGGGAGTCACTCTGGGGGAGTCACACTGGGGGAGTCACTCTGGGAGAGTCACTCTGGGGGAGTCACTCTGAGGGAATCACACTGGGGGAGTCACACTGGGGGAGTCACTCTGAGGGAATCACACTGGGGGAGTCACACTGGGGGAGTCACTTTGGGGGAGTCACTGGGGGAGTCACTCTGGGGGAGTCACACTGGGGGAGTCACTGGGGGAGTCACTCTGGGGGAGTCACTCTGGGGGGTCACTCTGGTGGAGTCACACGGAGGGAGTCACTCTGGGGGAGTCACACTCTGGGGGAGTCACTCTGGGGGAGTCACACTGGGGGAGTCACTCTGGAGGAGTCACACAGAGGGAGTCACACTGAGGGAGTCACTGGGGGAGTCATACTGGGGGAGTCACTCTGGGGGAGTCACTCTGGTGGAGTCACTCTGGGGGAGTCACACTCTGGTGGAGTCACTCTGGGGGAGACACTCTGGGGGAGTCACTCTGGGGGAGTCACACTGGGGGAGTCACTCTGGCGGAGTCACTCTGGGGACTGCAGGATTGTGGACATGAGCAGAGAACCTCAGAAAACACACACAGAAAAAGTTTTGCATTTCAGCCTTGGGAGCCTCATGAATTTTAACTTTGGCCTTCCTCAGAAACAGTTTGGTTTGATTTAATTGTGTGTAGCCCTGGAGTCGTGCACTGCCCCAAGTCCTCTGCTGCCCCCTGGTGCCCCTCGTGCCCCCTGGTGCCCCGGGTGCCCCCGCTGCCCCCTGTCTGTGTGTACTCGTCATATTATGAGACTGGAATCTAAACACAGTGACTTATGGGGACATTCAATATTAGACCAATATCAAGTTAAGCTTCATTTAGTTCATTTGCTTGGGTTAAAGCAACACTGCGTAAGTTTCTGGTGGCTGGACATTCCCTGCTTGACTCCGTAGTAGCAGAACGTTCTCACTTGAATGTAGCTGAAGCTCAGATTAAACGTTGTGTGCAGGTTGGCGTGGCTTGGACTGCTCTCTCCTCTGCTCCAGCGGCTCGTGGGGTCTGGGCTGTAACCACACGTGTCTGTGCGTGAACGGCGCCGCCTGCGACCCGGTGGACGGCGCTTGTACCTGCTCCCCGGGTTGGAGGGGCGAGCACTGCCAGGAGTCGTGCCCCGTGAGTGCCCCACAAACCTCCACCCCGTCACATTAACACAGCGCTCCGTAACAGCCCTGTTTTAAAAGAACCCTAAATAACCCTAAAAATTCTTTCTGGAACTCAAACGCTCTGAAGCAAACACCAATAAACATCACAAACATTTCACAAACCAGGACGATCTGGAGGTTAAAGGTCCATATCACATCTCAGACCTGGAGCTGTGTTTTGTTTCATTCACATGTTTAACACACAAACTCAAACAGAGTTCTAAGATCTTAGAAAACAGAAAATGTCCCAGTGTCCTTATTTTTGACCAATCTGATCCCTGTAAACAGAGACATAAATTGTCATTTGTTTGGGTAAAATACAGAAAAGCTGCTTTAAAATGACCAAAACATGAAGAAAATGTGACTGTACTGACTCCCAGTTTTTTATTTTGAAAATGTGGTCACCCTCGTCATGGGGTAATACAGGAAGTGCTCCACACACCTTCACTAGAATCATTTGGATCGTTTCAGTCCTGGAGTTGTCGATCTCGACTACTACCGACTTTTCAACCGCCACTTCATGACATCACATGGTGGAACAGAGCGTTTGAAGCTTTGCAGATGTAGATAGACTAATAATAGAACATCAGAACCTGACTTAGATCTCTCAGGAGTCCGTTTTGTGATATTGGACCTTTAAACATAAACGAGGCCTTTGACCCTGTCCTCTCTCAGGATGTGATTTGACCTTTGATCCTGTCCTCTCTCAGGATGTGATCTGACCTTTGACCCTGTCCTCTCTCAGGATGTGATCTGACATTTGACCCTGTCCTCTCTCAGGATGTGATCTGACCTTTGATCCTGTCCTCTCTCAGGATGTGATCTGACCTTTGACTCTGTCCTCTCTCAGGATGTGATCTGACATTTATCCCTGTCCTCTCTCAGGATGTGATCTGACCTTTGATCCTGTCCTCTCTCAGGATGTGATCTGACCTTTGACCCTGTCCTCTCTCAGGATGTGATCTGACCTTTGACCCTGTCCTCTCTCAGGATGTGATCTGACATTTGACCCTGTCCTCTCTCAGGATGTGATCTGACATTTGACCCTGTCCTCTCTCAGGATGTGATCTGACCTTTGACCCTGTCCTCTCTCAGGATGTGATCTGACCTTTGACTCTGTCCTCTCTCAGGATGTGATCTGACCTTTGACCCTGTCCTCTCTCAGGATGTGATCTGACCTTTGACCCTGTCCTCTCTCAGGATGGCACGTACGGTCTGGAGTGCCGGGAGCGCTGTGACTGTAGCCACGCCGACGGGTGCGACCCTGTGAGCGGGTACTGCCGCTGCTACCCCGGATGGACAGGTACCACCCACACCCCCGTCTGTGAGCAAGTCTGTGCCAGGGTCTGTGCCAGGGTCTGTGCCAGGGTCTGTTCAGGGTCTGTTCAGAGTCTGTTCAGGGTCTGTTCAGGGTCTGTTCAGAGTCTGTTCAGGGTCTATTCAGGGTCTGTTCAGGGTCTGTTCAGAGTCTGTTCAGGGTCTGTTCAGGGTCTTTTCAGGGTGTGTTCAGAGTCTATTCAGGGTCTGTTCAGAGTCTGTTCAGGGTCTGTTCAGGGTCTTTTCAGGGTGTGTTCAGAGTCTATTCAGGGTCTGTTCAGAGTCTGTTCAGGGTCTGTTCAGGGTCTGTTCAGGGTCTGTTCAGGGTCTGTTCAGAGTCTGTTCAGGGTCTGTTCAGGGTCTGTTCAGGGTCTGTTCAGGGTCTGTTCAGAGTCTGTTCAGGGTCTGTTCAGGGTCTGTTCAGGGTCTCAGGGGTATTTACAGTCTGTGTGGGTCCATGTACCGTTTGTTCTTTTGAATTTTAATTAATTTAGAAATTTAATTAATTACTTTATCTCTATTTCCAATATTTAATTTAAAGTTTATTTCTTCAAATAACACTCATTAAAAACTCTTGTCTTCTGCCTATTTGAATGTTGATATTTTATTCTCTCTGGTTTAAGTTCTGCTGCTGAAGGACTCGTGGGCAAACCTGATCCGTGTTTCATTCGTTCATTCATTTTTCAAAATAAAACCAAAAATAAGAAAATGAAAAAACAAAAAACGGCTCTTTTCCTCATTATTTGGCTCTAAAACCAAAATGAAAAAGAACAGAACAGATAATGATTCGTTTTTTCATTTTCGGATTTTGTGTTTAAATGAATAATGAAAAAAACAGATAACAGCCGTTTCCCGTTTCCCCAAACTGAACCAGGACTGAACCAGGACTGAACCAGGACTGAACCAGGACTATACCAGGACTGAACCAGGACTATACCAGGACTGAACCAGGACTATACCACGACTATACCAGGACTGAACCAGGACTATACCAGGACTATACCACGACTATACCAGGACTGAACCAGGACTGAACCAGGACTGAACCAGGACTAAACCAGGACTGAACCAGGACTGAACCAAGACTGAACCAGGACTGAACCAGGACTGAACCAGGACTATACCAGGACTGAACCAGGACTAAACCAGGACTGAACCAGGACTGAACCAGGACTGAACCAGGACTGAACCAGGACTAAACCAGGACTGAACCAGGACTATACCACGACTATACCAGGACTGAACCAAGACTGAACCAGGACTGAACCAGGACTATACCAGGACTGAACCAGGACTATACCAGGACTATACCACGACTATACCAGGACTGAACCAGGACTGAACCAGGACTGAACCAGGACTAAACCAGGACTGAACCAGGACTGAACCAGGACTGAACCAGGACTGAACCAGGACTGAACCAGGACTATACCACGACTATACCAGGACTGAACCAAGACTGAACCAGGACTGAACCAGGACTGAACCAGGACTATACCACGACTATACCAGGACTGAACCAGGACTATACCAGGACTATACCACGACTATACCAGGACTGAACCAGGACTGAACCAGGACTGAACCAGGACTGAACCAGGACTAAACCAGGACTGAACCAGGACTGAACCATGACTGAACCAGGACTAAACCAGGACTGAACCAGGCCTATACCACGACTATACCAGGACTGAACCAGGACTGAACCAGGACTGAACCAGGACTATACCAGGACTGAACCAGGACTGAACCAGGACTGAACCAGGACTGAACCAGGACTAAACCAGGACTGAACCAGGACTGAACCAGGACTGAACCAGGACTGAACCAGGACTGAACCAGGACTAAACCAGGACTGAACCAGGACTATACCACGACTATACCAGGACTGAACCAGGACTATTCCAGGACTATACCACGACTATACCAGGACTGAACCAGGACTGAACCAGGACTGAACCAGGACTGAACCAGGACTGAACCAGGACTAAACCAGGACTGAACCAGGACTGAACCAGGACTGAACCAGGACTGAACCAGGACTAAACCAGGACTGAACCAGGACTATACCACGACTATACCAGGACTGAACCAAGACTGAACCAGGACTGAACCAGGACTGAACCAGGACTATACCACGACTATACCAGGACTGAACCAGGACTATACCAGGACTATACCACGACTATACCAGGACTGAACCAGGACTGAACCAGGACTGAACCAGGACTGAACCAGGACTAAACCAGGACTGAACCAGGACTGAACCAGGACTGAACCAGGACTGAACCAGGACTAAACCAGGACTGAACCAGGACTATACCACGACTATACCAGGACTGAACCAAGACTGAACCAGGACTGAACCAGGACTGAACCAGGACTATACCAGGACTATACCAGGACTATACCAGGACTGAACCAGGACTGAACCAGGACTGAACCAGGACTGAACCAGGATTGAACCAGGACTAAACCAGGACTGAACCAGGACTATACCAGGACTATACCAGGACTGAACCAGGACTGAACCAGGACTAAACCAGGACTGAACCAGGACTGAACCAGGACTGAACCAGGACTGAACCAGGACTAAACCAGGACTGAACCAGGACTGAACCAGGACTAAACCAGGACTGAACCAGGACTGAACCAGGACTGAACCAGGACTATACCAGGACTAAACCAGGACTGAACCAGGACTATACCAGGACTATACCAGGACTATACCAGGACTATACCAGGACTGAACCAGGACTGAACCAGGACTGAACCAGGACTAAACCAGGTCTAAACCAGGACTAAACCAGGACTATACCAGGACTGAACCAGGACTGAACCAGGACTGAACCAGGACTATACCAGGACTATACCAGGACTATACCAGGACTGAACCAGGACTGAACCAGGACTGAACCAGGACTGAACCAGGACTGAACCAGGACTGAACCAGGACTATACCAGGACTATACCAGGACTGAACCAGGACTATACCAGGACTATACCAGGACTGAACCAGGACTATACCAGGACTGAACCAGGACTGAACCAGGACTGAACCAGGACTGAACCAGGACTATACCAGGACTATACCAGGACTGAACCAGGACTGAACCAGGACTGAACCAGGACTAAACCAGGACTGAACCAGGACTGAACCAGGACTGAACCAGGACTATACCAGGACTATACCAGGACTGAACCAGGACTGAACCAGGACTATACCGTACTGAACCAGGACTAAACCAGGACTATACCAGGACTATACCAGGACTGAACCAGGACTATACCAGGACTGAACCAGGACTATACCAGGACTATACCAGGACTGAACCAGGACTGAACCAGGACTGAACCAGGACTGAACCAGGACTAAACCAGGACTATACCAGGACTATACCAGGACTATACCAGGACTATACCAGGACTGAACCAGGACTATACCAGGACTGAACCAGGACTGAACCAGGACTGAACCAGGACTGAACCAGGACTGAACCAGGACTAAACCAGGACTATACCAGGACTGAACCAGGACTGAACCAGGACTGAACCAGGACTATACCAGGACTATACCAGGACTGAACCAGGACTGAACCAGGACTAAACCAGGACTGAACCAGGACTGAACCAGGACTGAACCAGGACTATACCAGGACTATACCAGGACTGAACCAGGACTGAACCAGGACTGAACCAGGACTGAACCAGGACTGAACCAGGACTAAACCAGGTCTAAACCAGGACTAAACCAGGACTATACCAGGACTGAACCAGGACTGAACCAGGACTGAACCAGGACTGAACCAGGACTATACCAGGACTATACCAGGACTGAACCAGGACTGAACCAGGACTGAACCAGGACTAAACCAGGACTATACCAGGACTGAACCAGGACTGAACCAGGACTGAACCAGGACTAAACCAGGTCTAAACCAGGACTATACCAGGACTATACCAGGACTATACCAGGACTAAACCAGGACTGAACCAGGACTATACCAGGACTATACCAGGACTATACCAGGACTGAACCAGGACTGAACCAGGACTGAACCAGGACTGAACCAGGACTAAACCAGGACTATACCAGGACTGAACCAGGACTGAACCAGGACTATACCAGGACTGAACCAGGACTGAACCAGGACTAAACCAGGACTAAACCACGACTATACCAGGACTGAACCAGGACTGAACCAGGACTGAACCAGGACTGAACCAGGACTGAACCAGGACTGAACCAGGACTAAACCAGGACTGAACCAGGACTATACCACGACTATACCAGGACTATACCAGGACTATACCAGGACTGAACCAGGACTATACCAGGACTATACCAGGACTGAACCAGGACTAAACCAGAACTGAACCAGGACTGAACCAGGACTGAACCAGGACTATACCAGGACTAAACCAGGACTATACCAGGACTGAACCAGGACTGAACCAGGACTAAACCAGGACTAAACCAGGACTAAACCAGGACTGAACCAAGACTGAACCAGGATTAAACCAGGACTGAACCAGGACTATACCAGGACTGAACCAGGACTGAACCAGGACTGAACCAGGACTAAACCAGGACTATACCAGGACTGAACCAGGACTGAACCAGGACTGAACCAGGACTAAACCAGGTCTAAACCAGGACTATACCAGGACTATACCAGGACTATACCAGGACTAAACCAGGACTGAACCAGGACTATACCAGGACTATACCAGGACTATACCAGGACTGAACCAGGACTGAACCAGGACTGAACCAGGACTGAACCAGGACTAAACCAGGACTATACCAGGACTGAACCAGGACTGAACCAGGACTGAACCAGGACTATACCAGGACTATACCAGGACTGAACCAGGACTGAACCAGGACTGAACCAGGACTGAACCAGGACTAAACCAGGACTGAACCAGGACTGAACCAGGACTAAACCAGGACTAAACCAGGACTGAACCAGGACTATACCAGGACTATACCAGGACTATACCAGGACTATACCAGGACTGAACCAGGACTATACCAGGACTATACCAGGACTGAACCAGGACTAAACCAGGACTGAACCAGGACTGAACCAGGACTGAACCAGGACTATACCAGGACTAAACCAGGACTATACCAGGACTGAACCAGGACTGAACCAGGACTGAACCAGGACTAAACCAGGACTAAACCAGGACTAACCCAGGACTGAACCAAGACTGAACCAGGATTAAACCCGGACTGAACCAGGACTATACCAGGACTGAACCAGGACTGAACCAGGACTGAACCAGGACTGAACCAGGACTAAACCAGGTCTAAACCAGGACTAAACCAGGACTATACCAGGACTGAACCAGGACTGAACCAGGACTGAACCAGGACTAAACCAGGACTAAACCAGGACTATACCAGGACTGAACCAGGACTAAACCAGGACTGAACCAGGACTGAACCAGGACTATACCAGGACTATACCAGGACTATACCAGGACTATACCAGGACTGAACCAGAACTGAACCAGGACTAAAACAGGACTGAACCAGGACTGAACCAGGACTGAACCAGGACTATACCAGGACTATACCAGGACTGAACCAGGACTAAACCAGGACTATACCAGGACTGAACCAGGACTATACCAGGACTGAACCAGGACTAAACCAGGACTATACCAGGACTATACCAGGACTGAACCAGGACTAAACCAGGACTGAACCAGGACTAAACCAGGTCTATACCAGGACTATACCAGGACTGAACCAGGACTAAACCAGGTCTATACCAGGACTATACCAGGACTGAACCAGGACTAAACCAGGACTATACCAGGACTGAACCAGGACTGAACCAGGACTGTACCAGGACTATACCAGGACTGAACCAGGACTGAACCAGGACTATACCAGGACTGAACCAGGACTGAACCAGGACTGAACCAGGACTATACCAGGACTGAACCAGGACTATACCAGGACTATACCAGGACTGAACCAGGACTGAACCAGGACTGAACCAGGACTAAACCAGGACTATACCAGGACTATACCAGGACTATACCAGGACTATACCAGGACTGAACCAGGACTATACCAGGACTGAACCAGGACTGAACCAGGACTGAACCAGGACTGAATCAGGACTAAACCACGACTGAACCAGGACTAAACCAGGACTATACCAGGACTATACCAGGACTATACCAGGACTGAACCAGGACTGAACCAGGACTGAACCAGGACTGAACCATGACTGAACCAGGACTAAACCAGGACTATACCAGGACTGAACCAGGACTATACCAGGACTGAACCAGGACTAAACCAGGACTATACCAGGACTATACCAGGACTGAACCAGGACTATACCAGGACTATACCAGGACTCAACCAGGACTGAACCAGGACTGAACCAGGACTAAACCAGGACTCTACCAGGACTATACCAGGACTGAACCAGGACTATACCAGGACTGAACCAGGACTATACCAGGACTGAACCAGGACTGAACCAGGACTAAACCAGGACTATACCAGGACTATACCAGGACTGAACCAGGACTATACCAGGACTGAACCAGGACTATACCAGGACTATACCAGGACTGAACCAAGACTGAACCAGGACTATACCAGGACTATACCAGGACTATACCAGGACTATACCAGGACTATACCAGGACTGAACCAGGACTATACCAGGACTATACCAGGACTGAACCAGGACTGAACCAGGACTATACCAGGACTATACCAGGACTATACCAGGACTGAACCAGGACTATACCAGGACTGAACCAGGACTGAACCAGGACTGAACCAGGACTGAACCAGGACTAAACCAGGACTATACCAGGACTGAACCAGGACTGAACCACGACTGAACCAGGTCTAAACCAGGACTATACCAGGACTATACCAGGACTATACCAGAACTATACCAGGACTATACCAGGACTGAACCAGGACTGAACCAGGACTATACCAGGACTGAACCAGGACTGAACCAGGACTGAACCAGGACTGAACCAGGACTAAACCAGGACTATACCAGGACTGAACCAGGACTAAACCAGGACTATACCAGGACTATACCAGGACTATTCCAGGACTGAACCAGGACTATACCAGGACTATACCAGGACTATACCAGGACTCAACCAGGACTGAACCAGGACTGAACCAGGACTATACCAGGACTATACCAAGACTGAACCAGGACTATACCAGGACTATACCAGGACTATACCAGGACTAAACCAGGACTGAACCAGGACTATACCAGGACTGAACCATGACTGAACCAGGACTATACCAGGACTATACCAGGACTGAACCAGGACTGAACCAGGACTATACCAGGACTATACCAGGACTGAACCAAGACTGAACCAGGACTAAACCAGGACTGAACCAGGACTAAACCAGGACTGAACCAGGACTGAACCAGAACTGAACCAGGACTAAACCAGGATTAAACCAGGACTGAACCAGGACTCAACCAGGACTATACCAGGACTGAACCAGGACTGAACCAGGATTAAACCAGGACTGAACCAGGACTATACCAGGACTATACCAGGACTGAACCAGGACTATACCAGGACTATACCAGGACTGAACCAGGTTGGGTGGCCGCAGGCGAAAGGAGCGGGCAGAGTTCCACACCCCACGGGGCTAAAGCGTGAACTATTCGTAGAGTGGACACCCTGCTCATTTCATTTTGGTTTTGAAGTAAAAAAATGAAGAAACCAGTTGTTTTTTTGTTTTCTTACTTTCGGTTTTATATTGAAAAATGAATGAAGTAATGATACTCAGATTACTGTGTCACCAATTGTTATTTTGGTTTTGGACACAAATAATGAGCAAAAGAGTTGTTTTTTCATTTTCTTAGTTTTCATTTTATTTTGCAAGAAACAAATGAACAAATGATACACGGATTAAACATGTTGTCTTCTTTTATAGCGACATGTTTACTTTGGCGTCTTAGAAAGTAAATGTTGAACTCCAGGACGAGAAACAGAAGCAGCGAGAAACTCTCCTGTGTTCAGACTCTGAAGTCACAGGCGACGCTGAGAGAAGAACTTCATATAAACCAGAGAGAATGAAACATCCACATTAAAACAGGCACGAGATTATTTCTGATTTGAAATAAACTTTAAATCAAATATTGGAAATAGAGGTCGAAATCTGATTTTTGTTTGACACTAAAATGGAAAAATTAAATTACAAAACTGTTTTCCCATTTTATTATTTTTCTTTCTTAAATGAAACTCAAAAGAACAAATGGTACACAAACCCTTTCCCTCTCTGGGGTATTAAAGAGGGTGTATTTCCCTCTCTGGCGTATTAAAAAGGGGGTATTTCCCTCTCTGGGGTAATAAAGAGGGGGTATTTCCCTCTCTGGGGTATTAAAGAGGGGGTATTTACCTCTCTGGGGTAATAAAGAGGGGGTATTTACCTCTCTGGGATATTAAAGAGGGGGTATTTCCCTCTCTGGGGTATTAAAGAGGGGGTATTTACCTCTCTGGGGTATTAAAGAGGGGGTATTTCCCTCTCTGGGGTATTAAAGAGGGGGTATTTACCTCTCTGGGGTAATAAAGAGGGGGTATTTCCCTCTCTGGGGTAATAAAGAGGGGGTATTTCCCTCTCTGGGGTAATAAAGAGGGGGTATTTCCCTCTCTGGGGTATTAAAGACGCGGTATTTACCTCTCTGGGGTATTAAAGAGGGGGTATTTACCTCTCTGGGGTATTAAAGAGGGGGTATTTACCTCTGGGGTATTAAAGAGGGGGTTATTACCTGTAACACATCACATACTAAAATCACCATGTTTCTTTCATGGTTTTGAAAACAGGATATTTGCCCCAAACAGCAGTGATGTGTTTGATGCTGTATTTCCCTTGCTCTCCGTGCTCAGTCACTCCCCCTTCAGAGCACTACACTGTGCACAGTTTTAGATCATGTTCTGTGTATTTATGGAGGGTTGGCGTGTGGGCGGAGCTTCGCACAGGCTCGTACTGCTCAACATCAGGAGGGTTTGACTTGGGATTTACAGCCGGAGCGTCCGCAGCGTTTCACACTCCTTTTCCTCCACAATTTGTTCTTGCAAAGTTTCTGTCTTATGTCGTAAAGTGTTTTATATTTATCCTCCGCGGCTCTAAACTCTCCACATCGAGGGCGGCGCGTGGAGCGGGGCGGCGCGTGGAGCCGGGCGGCGCGTGGAGCCGGGCGTCGCGTGGAGTCGAGAGCGGCGCGTGGAGCCGGGCGGCGCGTGGAGCCGGGCGGCGCGTGGAGCCGGGCGGCGCGTGGAGCCGGGCGGCGCGTGGAGCCGGGCGGCGCGTGGAGCCGGGCGGCGCGTGGAGCTGGGCGGCGCGTGGAGCCGGGCGGCGCGTGGAGTCGAGAGCGGCGCGTGGAGCCGGGCGGCGCGTGGAGCGGGGCGGCGCGTGGAGCCGGGCGGCGCGTGGAGCGGGGCGGCGCGTACAGTCGTGACTCCCTTGGACGAGCGTGTGACTCTGCTGCAGTTCTCTGTCCGACTGGTTTAAAAAGTGAAACCTGCTGCTGCAGTTACACTGAGGCTCTGGAGGGGCCGACGGTGTGAAAAATGAGCAGTTTGTTTTGATGCAGTAAAAGATTCTGGAGGTAAAGCTCACAGGCTCTTTCCTCTCCTCTCTCTGTCTCTTTCCTCTCCTCTCTCTGTCTCTCTCCTCTCTCTGTCTCTTTCCTCTCCTCTCTCTGTCTCTCTCCTCTCTCTGTCTCTTTCCTCTCCTCTCTCTGTCTCTTTCCTCTCCTCTCTCTGTCTCTTTCCTCTCCTCTCTCTGTCTCTTTCCTCTCCTCTCTCTGTTTCTTTCCTCTCCTCTCTCTGTCTCTTTCCTCTCCTCTCTCTGTCTCTCTCACACTCTCTCTGTCTCTTTCCTCTCCTCTCTCTGTCTCTTTCCTCTCCTCTCTCACACTCTCTCTGTCTCTTTCCTCTCCTCTCTCTGTCTCTTTCCTCTCCTCTCTCTGTCTCTTTCCTCTCCTCTCTCTGTCTCTTTCCTCTCCTCTCTCTGTCTCTTTCCTCTCCTCTCTCTGTCTCTCTCACACTCTCTCTGTCTCTTTCCTCTCCTCTCTCTGTCTCTTTCCTCTCCTCTCTTTGTCTCTCTCACACTCTCTCTGTCTCTTTCCTCTCCTCTCTCTGTCTCTTTCCTCTCCTCTCTCTGTCTCTCTCACACTCTCTCTGTCTCTTTCCTTTCCTCTCTCTGTCTCTTTCCTCTCCTCTCTCACACTCTCTCTGTCTCTTTCCTCTCTCTGTCTCTCTCCTCTCTCTGTCTCTTTCCTCTCCTCTCTCTGTCTCTTTCCTCTCCTCTCTCTGTCTCTTTCCTCTCCTCTCTCTGTTTCTTTCCTCTCCTCTCTCTGTCTCTCTCACACTCTCTCTGTCCTGACTCTTCTCGTTTGTCAGAATCACACTCAGAATAACGGATCCTCAAACAGTCACCTTGGATTTGTTTGAACATGATTTCAATCTCCTCTGCTCTCTCTTTATCTGTCTGCTCTTCCTCCTTTTTGCCTCCTCTCCTCCTCTCTCCCTCCTCCTCTTTTCCTCTCCTCCTCTCTTAGTAACACTTTGCTTTTATTACACTGAGAGTTGGAGCGAGTGTCTGTGGAAGGTGCACAGTCTCCCTACACTTTTCCTTTATTACGCTCTGAGTGTGTGAAAGGTGCACTCTCTCTCCTCTCTCCTCTCTCACGCTCCGTCTCTCTCCTCATCTCTTCTTCTCCTCCTCCCCCTCTCCTCCTCTCTCTGTGGTCAGGGCCATCTGTCTGCTGTAATTGAGTCACCAGGGGGCGCCGAACAGGCCGGGCCTCACAAACATGAGTTTAAAGGAACATTATTCTGCACGACTCAAAGGAGCAGGACCCGCTGGAGCAGAACACGACGCTGTTTTAAAGAGGAACTGTGGAACTTTTCAGGGGGAGGGCAGGCCGCTGACAGGAGGAGTCAGATCTGTGGAGAGGCAAGCCCACTCAGAGTAAAAAACATATAAATGGGCCTCTCTAACCCTTTAGCCACCGCGTTCCAAACAGGAAGTGTTCATGGGCGTGTTTGGGCTCCATGGACTCTGGCTCCAGTTCACTTTGTGTGTAGAAAGTTGCTGCTCACCTCGATGAGCTTCATTTGACTGGATCTGAACACTCAGCACTTAAATCTTTGGAACATTTTCTTATGTTCAAACTTTGTTCATTTCCCAGATTAAATGTGAGACGCGCAGACAGCCCATTACCGCAGACGTTTTAAACGCTGACGAGACAATGGAGCTTTTAAAGTGGCCTTTTTACCTCCTCTAATGCACCAGTGGCTCCATATGTTCCGCCCAAGGAAATTATTACGTTTTTTACATGAATAAAAATAACATCAGTGATAAGTGACTTGATTTTCCCACCAAAGTGTAAAAGTTGGAAATACAAAGTCCTGAGCTTTCCACCAGTGAACCAGACCATGGACACCAAACTTGATGAGCTGTATTTTCCTTTCACTAAAACACTCAGTGGTGCTTGAGCTTCTCCTCAGGTGAACCTCCTCATATATGTGACATTTTCCCATTCAAAATATATAACACTTTATTTAAAATTGTTGCTATGGCAACAGCCCAAGATTCTCATCAGTCTGAAACCTGTGGATATGGGGAAGGTGTTTGACGTGTCTTGCTCAAGGATTAAGATATATCACGTTCTGGTCAGAGCTGGGATCAAACCCTTAACCTGGACAGAAGCACTTGAGCTGAAGGTGTTTAGGAGACGTGGAGGGCTGTAGGTCTTTGTTACAGTTAAATACACAGTTTGGCACATTTCTGTTTTAATAGCGCCCCCTGCAGGTGACATCCTGTGAGTGCAGTTTGAGTCAGATTCATTTCAGGCCCAGATGATGTCCCCCTCACATGTGTCAGTGCAGGGGTGTGTGTGTGTGTGTGTGTGTGTATAAGTGTGTGTGTATGTGTGTGTGTGTGTGTGTATAAGTGTGTATAAGTGTGTATAAGTGTGTGTGTGTGTGTGTGTGTGTATAAGTGTGTATAAGTGTGTGTGTGTGTGTATAAGTGTGTGTGTGTGTGTGTGTGTATAAGTGTGTATAAGTGTGTGTGTGTGTGTGTATAAGTGTGTGTGTGTGTGTGTATAAGTGTGTATAAGTGTGTATAAGTGTGTGTGTGTTTGAAAGTCCCGGAGAAGAAGAAGAAGTGAAGTCTGTTTACAGCCGCTTCTGTTGCAGCAGCAAACAGTGTCAGGGAGCTCTTTGCATCTTCAGCCTCTTTACTGTCACTGTGGGATTCTCCGCTCGCCCGCTCACAGACCTGTCACCCGCTCCTAATGCGCAGCACCCACATCAGTGCCACCTCACGTGCCCTCGCCGCGGTTACGCCAGTGTCGTAAGTCTGACATCACCCTCTACATATAGGGCCCCATGAAAGCAGCCGCTAAAGAGAGACCGTCTGAATCTGTCTAAATGTACAGAGAGAGACAGGCGGGCACAGGGGAGGGCACAGGGCGGGCACAGGACGGGCACAGGGGCGGGCACAGGGCGGGCACACGGAGGGCACAGGGGAGGGCACAGGGCGGGCACAGGGCAGGCACACGGAGGGCACAGGGAAGGGCACAGGATGGGCAGAGGGAGGGCAAAGGGGAGGGCACAGGGCGGGCACAGGGAGGGCACAGGGAGGGCACAGGGGCACGGGCACAGGGAGGGCACAGGGAGGGCACAGGGGAGGGCACAGGGCGGGCACACGGAGGGCACAGGGGAGGGCACAGGGCGGGCACAGGGGAGGGCACAGGACGGGCACAGGGAGGGCACAGGGGAGGGCACAGGGAGGGCACAGGGGAGGGCACAGGGAGGGCACAGGGGAGGGCATAGAGGAGGGCACAGGGGAAGGCACAGGGAGGGCACAGGGAGGGCACAGGGGAGGGCACAGGGGAGGGCACAGGGAGGGCACAGGGGAGGGCACACGAAGGGCACAGGGGAGGGCACAGGGGAGGGCACACGGAGGGCACAGGGGAGGGCACAGGGGAGCGAGGGCAGGAACTCATTTGCTCCTCAGTTGTTGGGTGCTCAATCTTTCTTCTCTGTCCGAGTCTTGTGTGTCTGTCACCATTATACTGGAGAGAATGGAGAGTGCAGTGCCCACCTGCCCACCTGCCCGCCTGCCCGTCTGCCCGCCTGCCCGCCTGCCCGCCCCTCTCACAGTGAGCCCTTTTCATGCCCGTCCTGCAGAGGCTCAAACACACTCGCTCCAGTCTCTGCCCTCTGGTCCTTCTCACTGAATCTCTTTGGCTGTGGTCTCTCGTCCCCGGCCTCGCCTCACACTCTCCTCCTCCTCTTTTCTCCACAGAGAGGTCATTACTTTGTCTGGAATGTTCCACAGTGCGCCATTAAACCTTTCCATCTTCATGGAGACCAAACTATAGACCAAGTTACAGGTCAGATCTGTGGAGAGGCGACCCCGTTCAGAGTCAGAACTCCTGTTTTTCTACGTAGTTATGAGCGATAAAACCACCTGTGATTGAATAAATGTAAAGTAGAGCTGTTTAATGTCGCACTGTGGAACATTCCAGGCAGAGCAGTGCGTTACCCATAGAAACAAACAGTGACGGACTCTCAACCCAAAAGTTACACAGTGCAGCTTTAAGTTAAAGGAACGATCACAATTTATTGTTTTCATTTTTGTAAAAATCAGTCCTTTAGTGTCTCTGTCCTTTAGTGTCTCTGTGCTTTAGTGTCTCTGTGCTTTAGTGTCTCAGTCCTTTGGTGTCTCTGTGCTTTAGTGTCTCAGTCCTTTAGTGTCTCTGTCCTTTAGTGTCTCAGTCCTTTGGTGTCTCTGTCCTTTAGTGTCTCTGTCCTTTAGTGTCTCAGTCCTTTGGTGTCTCTGTCCTTTAGTGTCTCTGTCCTTTAGTGTCTCAGTCCTTTAGTGTCTCTGTCCTTTAGTGTCTCTGTGCTTTGGTGTCTCAGTCCTTTAGTGTCTCAGTCCTTTAGTGTCCCTGTCCTTTAGTGTCTCTGTCCTTTAGTGTCTCAGTCCTTTGGTGTCTCTGTGCTTTAGTGTCTCTGTCCTTTAGTGTCTCTGTCCTTTAGTGTCTCTGTGCTTTAGTGTCTCAGTCCTTTGGTGTCTCTGTGCTTTAGTGTCTCAGTCCTTTAGTGTCTCTGTCCTTTAGTGTCTCTGTCCTTTAGTGTCTCAGTCCTTTGGTGTCTCTGTCCTTTAGTGTCTCTGTCCTTTAGTGTCTCAGTCCTTTGGTGTCTCTGTCCTTTAGTGTCTCTGTCCTTTAGTGTCTCAGTCCTTTAGTGTCTCTGTCCTTTAGTGTCTCTGTCCTTTAGTGTCTCAGTCCTTTGGTGTCTTTGTGCTTTAGTGTCTCAGTCCTTTAGTGTCTCTGTCCTTTAGTGTCTCTGTCCTTTAGTGTCTCTGTGCTTTAGTGTCTCTGTCCTTTAGTGTCTCTGTCCTTTAGTGTCTCAGTCCTTTGGTGTCTCTGTGCTTTAGTGTCTCAGTCCTTTAGTGTCTCTGTCCTTTAGTGTCTCTGTCCTTTAGTGTCTCTGTGCTTTAGTGTCTCAGTCCTTTGGTGCCTCTGTGCTTTAGTGTCTCAGTCCTTTAGTGTCTCTGTCCTTTAGTGTCTCTGTCCTTTAGTGTCTCAGTCCTTTGGTGTCTCTGTCCTTTAGTGTCTCTGTCCTTTAGTGTCTCAGTCCTTTGGTGTCTCTGTCCTTTAGTGTCTCTGTCCTTTAGTGTCTCTGTGCTTTAGTGTCTCAGTCCTTTGGTGTCTCTGTCCTTTAGTGTCTCAGTCCTTTAGTGTCTCTGTCCTTTAGTGTCTCTGTCCTTTAGTGTCTCTGTCCTTTAGTGTCTCAGTCCTTTGGTGTCTCTGTCCTTTAGTGTCTCTGTCCTTTAGTGTCTCTGTGCTTTAGTGTCTCAGTCCTTTGGTGTCTCTGTCCTTTAGTGTCTCAGTCCTTTAGTGTCTCTGTCCTTTAGTGTCTCTGTCCTTTAGTGTCTCTGTGCTTTAGTGTCTCAGTCCTTTAGTGTCTCAGTCCTTTAGTGTCTCTGTCCTTTAGTGTCTCTGTACTTTAGTGTCTCAGTCCTTTAGTGTCTCTGTCCTTTAGTGTCTCAGTCCTTTAGTGTCTCTGTCCTTTAGTCTCTCTTTCCTTTAGTGTCTCTGTGCTTTAGTGTCTCAGTCCTTTAGTGTCTCAGTCCTTTAGTGTCTCAGTCATTTAGTGTCACAGTCCTTTAGTGTCTCTGTGCTTTAGTGTCGCAGTCCTTTAGTGTCTCTGTCCTTTAGTGTCTCTGTCCTTTAGTGTCTCAGTCCTTTAGTGTCTCAGTCCTTTGGTGTCTCTGTCCTTTAGTGTCTCTGTCCTTTAGTGTCTCTGTGCTTTAGTGTCTCAGTCCTTTGGTGTCTCTGTCCTTTAGTGTCTCAGTCCTTTAGTGTCTCTGTCCTTTAGTGTCTCTGTCCTTTAGTGTATCTGTGCTTTAGTGTCTCAGTCCTTTAGTGTCTCTGTCCTTTAGTGTCTCAGTCCTTTAGTGTCTCAGTCCTTTAGTGTCTCTGTCCTTTAGTGTCTCAGTCCTTTAGTGTCTCTGTCCTTTAGTGTCTCTGTCCTTTAGTGTCTCGGTCCTTTAGTGTCTCTGTGCTTTAGTGTCTCAGTCCTTTAGTGTCTCAGTCCTTTAGTGTCTCAGTCATTTAGTGTCTCAGTCCTTTAGTGTTTCAGTCCTTTAGTGTCTCTGTGCTTTAGTGTCGCAGTCCTTTAGTGTCTCTGTCCTTTAGTGTCTCTGTGCTTTAGTGTCTCAGTCCTTTAGTGTCTCTGTCCTTTAGTGTCTCAGTCCTTTAGTGTCTCTGTCCATTAGTGTCTCAGTCCTTTAGTGTCTCTGTGCTTTAGTGTCTCAGTCCTTTAGTGTCTCTGTCCTTTAGTGTCTCAGTCCTTTAGTGTCTCTGTCCTTTAGTGTCTCAGTCCTTTAGTGTCTCAGTCCTTTAGTGTCTCTGTGCTTTAGTGTCTCTGTGCTTTAGTGTCTCAGTCCTTTAGTGTCTCAGTCCTTTAGTGTCTCTGTCCTTTAGTGTCTCTGTCCTTTACTGTCTCAGTTCTTTAGTGTCTCTGTCCATTAGTGTCTCAGTCCTTTAGTGTCTCAGTCCTTTAGTCTCTCAGTCCTTTAGTCTCTCAGTCCTTTAGTGTCTCAGTCCTTTAGTGTCTCTGTCCTTTAGTGTCTCTGTCCGTTAGTGTCTCTGTGCTTTAGTGTCTCAGTCCTTTAGTGTCTCAGTCCTTTAGTGTCTCAGTCCTTTAGTGTCTCTGTCCTTTAGTGTCTCTGTCCTTTGGTGTCTCAGGCCTTTAGTCTCTCAGTCCTTTAGTGTCTCTGTCCTTTGGTGTCTCTGTCCTTTAGTGTCTCTGTGCTTTAGTGTCTCAGTCCTTTGGTGTCTCAGTCCTTTAGTGTCTCAGTCCTTTAGTGTCTCTGTCCTTTGGTGTCTCTGTCCTTTAGTGTCTCTGTCCTTTGGTGTTTCTGTCCTTTAGTGTCTCAGTCCTTTAGTGTCTCAGTCCTTTAGTGTCTCTGCCCTTTAGTATCTCAGTCCTTTAGTGTCTCAGTCCTTTAGTGTCTAAGTCTATTAGTCTCTCAGTCCTTTAGTGTCTCTGTCCTTTAGTGTCTCTGTCCTTTAGTGTCTCAGTCCTTTAGTGTCTCTGTGCTTTAGTGTCTCTGTGTTTTACAGTCTCAGTCCTTTAGTGTCTCTGTCCATTAGTGTCTCAGTCCTTTAGTGTTTCTGTGCTTTAGTGTCTCAGTCCTTTAGTGTCTCTGTCCTTTAGTGTCTCAGTCCTTTAGTGTCTCTGTCCTTTAGTGTCTCTGTCCTTTAGTGTCTCAGTCCTTTAGTGTCTCAGTCCTTTAGTGTCTCTGTGCTTTAGTGTCTCTGTGCTTTAGTGTCTCAGTCCTTTAGTGTCTCAGTCCTTTAGTGTCTCTGTCCTTTAGTGTCTCTGTCCTTTACTGTCTCAGTTCTTTAGTGTCTCTGTCCATTAGTGTCTCAGTCCTTTAGTGTCTCAGTCCTTTAGTCTCTCAGTCTTTTAGTCTCTCAGTCCTTTAGTGTCTCAGTCCTTTAGTGTCTCTGTCCTTTAGTGTCTCTGTCCGTTAGTGTCTCTGTGCTTTAGTGTCTCAGTCCTTTAGTGTCTCAGTCCTTTAGTGTCTCAGTGCTTTAGTGTCTCTGTGCTTTAGTGTCTCAGTCCTTAGTGTCTCAGTCCTTTAGTGTCTCAGTCCTTTAGTGTCTCAGTGCTTTAGTGTCTCTGTCCTTTAGTGTCTCAGTCCTTTAGTGTCTCAGTCCTTTAGTGTCTCTGTGCTTTAGTGTCTCTGTCCTTTAGTGTCTCAGTCCTTTAGTGTCTCAGTCCTTTAGTGTCTCTGTGCTTTAGTGTCTCAGTCCTTTAGTGTCTCAGTCCTTTAGTGTCTCAGTGCTTTAGTGTCTCTGTCCTTTAGTGTCTCAGTCCTTTAGTGTCTCTGTGCTTTAGTGTCTCTGTCCTTTAGTGTCTCAGTCCTTTAGTGTCTCTGTGCTTTAGTGTCTCTGTCCTTTAGTGTCTCAGTCCTTTAGTGTCTCTGTGCTTTAGTGTCTCTGTCCTTTAGTGTCTCAGTCCTTTAGTGTCTCTGTGCTTTAGTGTCTCAGTCCTTTAGTGTCTCAGGCCTTTAGTGTCTCTGTGCTTTAGTGTCTCAGTCCTTTAGTGTCTCTGTGCTTTAGTGTCTCTGTCCTTTAGTGTCTCAGTCCTTTAGTGTCTCTGTGCTTTAGTGTCTCTGTGCTTTAGTGTCTCAGTCCTTTAGTGTCTCAGTCCTTTAGTGTCTCTGTGCTTTAGTGTCTCAGTCCTTTAGTGTCTCAGTCCTTTAGTGTCTCAGTGCTTTAGTGTCTCAGTCCTTTAGTGTCTCAGTCCTTTAGTGTCTCAGTGCTTTAGTGTCTCTGTCCTTTAGTGTCTCAGTCCTTTAGTGTCTCAGTCCTTTAGTGTCTCAGTCCTTTAGTGTCTCTGTGCTTTAGTGTCTCAGTCCTTTAGTGTCTCAGTCCTTTAGTGTCTCAGTGCTTTAGTGTCTCAGTCCTTTAGTGTCTAAGTCCTTTAGTGTCTCTGTGCTTTAGTGTCTCTGTCCGTTAGTGTCTCTGTGCTTTAGTGTCTCAGGCTTTTAGTGTCTCTGTACTTTAGTGTCTCAGTCCTTTAGTGTCTCTGTCCTTTAGTGTCTCTGTGCTTTAGTGTCTCTGTCCTTTAATGTCTCTGTGCTTTAGTGTCTCAGTCCTTTAGTATCTCTGTGCTTTAGTGTCTCTGTCCTTTGGTGTCTCAGTCCTTTAGTGTCTCAGTCCTTTAGTGTCTCTGTGCTTTAGTGTCTCAGTCCTTTAGTGTCTCAGTCCTTTAGTGTCTCAGTGCTTTAGTGTCTCTGTGCTTTAGTGTCTCAGTCTTTTAGTGGCTCTGTACTTTAGTGTCTCAGTCCTTTAGTGTCTCTGTCCTTTAGTGTCTCTGTCCTTTAGTGTCTCTGTGCTTTAGTGTCTCTGTCCTTTAGTGTCTTTGTGCTTTAGTGTCTCTGTCCTTTAGTGTCTCAGTCCTTTAGTGTCTCAGTCCTTTAGTGTCTCAGTGCTTTAGTGTCTCTGTGCTTTAGTGTCTCTGTCCTTTGGTGTCTCAGTCCTTTAGTGTCTCTGAGCTTTAGTGTCTAAGTCCTTTAGTGTCTCTGTGCTTTAGTGTCTCTGTCCGTTAGTGTCTCTGTGCTTTAGTGTCTCAGGCTTTTAGTGTCTCTGTACTTTAGTGTCTCAGTCCTTTAGTGTCTCTGTC
>CM068348.1:8139007-8149007 GCA_034769755.1 Odontamblyopus lacepedii | reverse complement strand
AAACCCGACTCCAGGTCTGTTTGTGACGAGGAAACGACATTAGAACAAAGCAGAGGATTATGGGCCTTTTTAAAAAAGTGTTTTATTGATTAATATTCTGATATATATTATTTATATTCTTTTCTGTGATTGTAGCGCTGCTTTTAGAACCACAGCTTCTCACGATGGAGCTCAGGTGTTTGTGGGGTTGTTGTGTTAAAGTGTCACACACTGTGATTGTAGAACAGCAGCACATTCAGATTCACTTTCTTTGCCCACATAAATGCACTTTATTGAAAAGAAAAGGTCAGATACACGGGTTTAGCTCCTGGATGAGTGTGTGTGTGTATGTGTGTGTGTGTGTGTGTGTGTGTGCTTCATATACCCCAGTCCAGTGCAGACTGTTCTTAAATGATTTGAGTGTGTACAGAGCGTGATCCTGGTGATCCTGGTGATCCTGGTGATCCTGGTGAGCTCCGGTGAGCTCCGGTGAGCTCCGGTGAGCTCCGGTGAGCTCCTGCTTGGAGGAAGCCTGCTTAGATGTGTTTCTCCAGATGGCGTGTTCTTAGAGGAAGTCCTGCTCTGATCGGCGTCTGTGGGAATAGAAAACATATATGTGTGTTTGTGCTGTGCCCGCAGGCATCCACTGTGACAGCGTGTGTCCACAGGGCTTCTGGGGGCCCAACTGCTCCATGAGCTGCTCCTGCCAGAATGGGGGCTCCTGCTCCCCCGAGGACGGCACCTGTGTGTGTGCCCCTGGATACAGAGGGACGTCCTGCAAGAGGAGTGAGTACACCACACTACTGCACACAACTACAGAGTACTACAGAGTACTACAGAGTACACCACACTACTGCACACTACTACAGAGTACTACAGAGTACTACAGAGTACTACAGAGTACTACACACTACTGCACACTACTACAGAGTACTACACACTACTACACAGTACTACACACTACTACACACTACTACACAGTACTACACAGTACTACACACTACTACACACTACTACACAGTACTACACAGTACTACAGAGTACTACACACTACTACATAGTACTACACACTACTACACACTACTACAGAGTACTACAGAGTACTACACAGTACTACACACTACTACACAGTACTACACAGTACTACACACTACTACACAGTACTAAACACTACTACACACTACTACACACTACTACACAGTACTACACACTACTACACAGTACTACAGAGTACTACAGAGTACTACACACTACTACACACTACTACACAGTACTACAGAGTACTACAGAGTACTACACACTGCTACACACTACTACACAGTACTACACAGTATTACACAGTACTACACACTACTACACACTACTACACACTACTACACAGTACTACAGAGTACTACAGAGTACTACACACTACTACACACTACTACACAGTACTACAGAGTACTACACAATACTACACAGTACTACACAGTACTACACACTACTACACACTACTACACAGTACTACAGAGTACTACACAGTACTACACAATACTACACACTACTACACACTACTACAAACTACTACACACTACTACACAGTACTACAGAGTACTACACAGTACTACACACTACTACACAGTACTACACAGTACTACACACTACTACACACTACTACACACTACTACACAGTACTGTAGAGTACTACACAGTACTACACACTACTAAAGAGTACTACACAGTACTACAGAGTACTACACAGTACTACACACTACTACACACTACTACACAGTACTACACACTACTACACAGTACTACAGAGTACTACAGAGTACTACACACTACTACACACTACTACACAGTATTACACACTACTACACACTACTACAGAGTACTACACACTACTACACAGTACTACACACTACTACACACTACTACACAGTACTACAGAGTACTACACACTACTACACACTACTACACAGTACTACACACTACTACACAGTACTGCAGAGTACTACACAGTACTACACAGTACTACAGAGTACTACACAGTACTACAGAGTACTACACAGTACTACACACTACTACACACTACCACACACTACTACACAGTACTACAGAGTACTACACAGTACTACACACTACTACACAGTACTACAGAGTACTACACAGTACTACACACTACTACACACTACTACACACTACTACACAGTACTACACACTACTACACAGTACTACAGAGTACTACACAGTACTACACAGTACTACACACTACTACACAGTACTACAGAGTACTACACAGTACTACACACTACTACACACTACCACACACTACTACACAGTACTACAGAGTACTACACACTACTACACAGTACTACACACTACTACACACTACTACACAGTACTACACAGTACTACACACTACTACACACTACTACACAGTACTACACAGTACTACAGAGTACTACACACTACTACACAGTACTACACACTACTACACACTACTACACACTACTACAGAGTACTACAGAGTACTACACAGTACTACACACTACTACACAGTACTACACAGTACTACACACTACTACACACTACCACACACTACTACACAGTACTACAGAGTGCTACACACTACTACACACTACTACACAGTACTACACACTACTACACACTACTACACAGTACTACACACTACTACACAGTACTACAGAGTACTACACAGTACTAAACACTACTACACACTACTACACACTACTACACAGTACTACAGAGTACTACACAGTACTACACACTACTACACAGTACTACACACTACTACACAGTACTACACAGTACTACAGAGTACTACAGAGTACTACACACACTGCTACACACTACTACACAGTACTACACAGTTGTACACAGTACTACACACTACTACACACTACTACACACTACTACACAGTACTACAGAGTACTACACAGTACTACACACTACTACACACTACTACACACTACTACACAGTACTACACACTACTACACAGTACTACAGAGTACTACAGAGTACTACACACTACTACACACTACTACACAGTACTACAGAGTACTACACAGTACTACACACTACTACACAGTACTACAGACTACTACAGAGTACTACACACTACTACACAGTACTACACAGTACTACAGAGTACTACACACTACTACACAGTACTACACACTACTACACACTACTACACACTACTACACAGTACTACACACTACTACACACTACTACACAGTACTACAGAGTACTACACAGTATTACACAGTACTACACACTACTACACACTACTACACAGTACTACAGAGTACTACACACTACTACACAGTACTACAGAGTACTACACACTACTACACAGTACTACACAGTACTACAGAGTACTACACAGTACTACACACTACTACACACTACTACACAGTACTACAGAGTACTACACACTACTACACAGTACTACACAGTACTACTCACTACTACACACTACTACACAGTACTACACAGTACTACACAGTACTACACACTACTACACAGTACTACACACTACTACAAACTACTACACCGTACTACACACTACTACACAGTACTACAGAGTACTACAGAGTACTACACACTACTACACACTACTACACAGTACTACACAGTACTACAGAGTACTACACACTACTACACAGTACTACACACTACTACACAGTACTACACACTACTACACAGTACTACAGAGTACTACACAGTACTACACAGTACTACACACTACTACACAGTACTACAGAGTACTACACAGTACTACACACTACTACACACTACCACACACTACTACACAGTACTACAGAGTACTACACACTACTACACAGTACTACACACTACTACACACTACTACACAGTACTACACAGTACTACACACTACTACACAGTACTACACAGTACTACAGAGTACTACACACTACTACACAGTACTACACACTACTACACACTACTACACACTACTACAGAGTACTACAGAGTACTACACAGTACTACACACTACTACACAGTACTACACAGTACTACACACTACTACACACTACCACACACTACTACACAGTACTACAGAGTGCTACACACTACTACACACTACTACACAGTACTACACACTACTACACACTACTACACAGTACTACACACTACTACACAGTACTACAGAGTACTACACAGTACTAAACACTACTACACACTACTACACACTACTACACAGTACTACACACTACTAAACAGTACTACAGAGTACTACAGAGTACTACACACTACTACACACTACTACACAGTACTACAGAGTACTACAGAGTACTACACACTGCTACACACTACTACACAGTACTACACAGTATTACACAGTACTACACACTACTACACACTACTACACACTACTACACAGTACTACACAGTATTACACAGTACTACACACTACTACACACTACTACACACTACTACACAGTACTACACACTACTACACAGTACTACAGAGTACTACAGAGTACTACACACTACTACACACTACTACACAGTACTACAGAGTACTACACAGTACTACACACTACTACACAGTACTACAGACTACTACAGAGTACTACACACTACTACACAGTACTACACAGTACTACAGAGTACTACACACTACTACACAGTACTACACACTACTACACACTACTACACACTACTACACAGTACTACACACTACTACACACTACTACACAGTACTACAGAGTACTACACAGTATTACACAGTACTACACACTACTACACACTACTACAGAGTACTACACACTACTACACACTACTACAGAGTACTACAGAGTACTACACACTACTACACAGTACTACACAGTACTACAGAGTACTACACAGTACTACACACTACTACACAGTACTACACAGTACTACAGAGTACTACACACTACTACACAGTACTACACAGTACTACTCACTACTACACACTACTACACAGTACTACACAGTACTACACAGTACTACACACTACTACACAGTACTACACACTACTACAAACTACTACACCGTACTACACACTACTACACAGTACTACAGAGTACTACAGAGTACTACACACTACTACACACTACTACACAGTACTACACAGTACTACAGAGTACTACACACTACTACACAGTACTACACACTACTACACAGTACTACAGAGTACTACAGAGTACACCACACTACTGCACACTACTACAGAGTACTACAGAGTACTACAGAGTACTACACACTACTACAGAGTACTACAGAGTACTACACACTACTGCACACTACTACAGAGTACTACAGAGTACTACAGAGTACTACACAGTACTACACACTACTGCACACTACTACAGAGTACTACAGAGTACTACAGAGTACTACACACTACTACAGAATACTACAGAGTACTACAGAGTACTACAGAGTACACCACACTACTACAGAGTACTACAGAGTACTACAGAGTACTACACACTACTACACACTACTGCACACTACTACAGAGTACTACAGAGTACTGCACACTACTACAGAGTACTACAGAGTACTACAGAGTACTACAGAGTACTACAGAGTACTGCACACTACTACAGAGTACTACAGAGTACTACACATTACTACAGACTACTACAGAGTACTACACAGTACTACACAGTACTACACACTACTACAGAGTACTACAGAGTACTACACACTATTACACACTACTGCACACTACTACAGAGTACTACAGAGTACTACACACTACTACAGAGTACTACACACTACTACAGAGTACTACAGAGTACTACAGAGTACGACAGAGTACTGCACACTACTACAGAGTACTACAGAGTACTACACACTACTACAGAGTACTACAGAGTACTACACAGTACTACACAGTACTACACACTACTACAGAGTACTACAGAGTACTACAGAGTACTACACACTACTACAGAGTACTACACAGTACTACACAGTACTACACACTACTACACACTACTGCACACTACTACAGAGTACTACAGAGTACTACACACTACTACAGAGTACTACACACTACTACAGAGTACTACACACTACTACAGAGTACTACAGAGTACTACACAGTACTACACAGTACTACACACTACTACAGAGTACTACAGAGTACTACACAGTACTACACACTACTACAGAGTACTACACAGTACTACACAGTACTACACACTACTACACACTACTGCACACTACTACAGAGTACTACAGAGTACTACACACTACTACAGAGTACTACAGAGTACTACACAGTACTACACAGTACTACACACTACTACAGAGTACTACAGAGTACTACACAGTAGTACACACTACTACAGAGTACTACAGAGTACTACACAGTACTACACACTACTGCACACTACTACACACTACTACAGAGTACTACACAGTACTACATAGTACTACACACTACTACAGAGTACTACACAGTACAACACACTACTACACACTACTACACACTACTACACACTACTACACACTACTACAGAGTACTACACAGTACTACACTCTACTGCACACTACTACAGAGTACTACACAGTACTACACACTACTACACACTACTACACATTACTACACACTACTACACACTACTACACAGTACTACACAGTACTACACAGTACTACAGAGTACTACAGAGTACTACACACTACTACACACTACTACACAGTACTACAGAGTACTACACAATACTACACAGTACTACACAGTACTACACACTACTACACACTACTACACAGTACTACAGAGTACTACACAGTACTACACAATACTACACACTACTACACACTACTACAAACTACTACACACTACTACACAGTACTACAGAGTACTACACAGTACTGCACACTACTACACAGTACTACACAGTACTACACACTACTACACACTACTACACACTACTACACAGTACTACAGAGTACTACACAGTACTACACACTACTACACAGTACTACAGAGTACTACAGAGTACTACACACTACTACACACTACTACACAGTACTACAGAGTACTACAGAGTACTACACACTGCTACACTCTACTGCACAGTACTACACAGTATTACACAGTACTACACACTACTACACACTACTACACACTACTACACAGCACTACACACTAATACACAGTACTACAGAGTACTACAGAGTACTACACACTACTACACACTACTACACAATACTACAGAGTACTACACAGTACTACACACTACTACACAATACTACAGAGTACTACACAGTACTACACACTACTACACAGTACTACAGACTACTACACAGTACTACACACTAATACACAGTACTACACACTACTACACAGTACTACACACTACTACACACTACTACACACTACTACACAGTACTACACACTACTACACACTACTACACAGTACTACAGACTACTACAGAGTACTACACACTACTACACACTACTACACACTACTACACACTACTACACAGTACTACAGAGTACTACACACTACTACACACTACTACACAGTACTACAGAGTACTACACACTACTACACAGTACTACACAGTACTACAGAGTACTACACAGTACTACACACTACTACACATTACTACAGAGTACTACACACTACTACACAGTACTACACAGTACTACTCACTACTACACACTACTACACAGTACTACACAGTACTACACAGTACTACACACTACTACACAGTACTACACACTACTACACACTACTACACCGTACTACACACTACTACACAGTACTACACACTACTACACAGTACTACACAGTATTACACAGTACTACACACTACTACAGAGTACTACACAGTACTACACACTACTACACAGTACTACACAGTACTACAGAGTACTACAGAGTACTACACACTACTACACACTACTACACACTACTACACAGTACTACACACTACTACACACTACTACACACTACTACACACTACTACACAGTACTACACACTACTACACACTACTACACAGTACTACAGACTACTACAGAGTACTACACACTACTACACACTACTACACACTACTACACACTACTACATAGTACTACAGAGTACTACACACTACTACACACTACTACACAGTACTACAGAGTACTACACACTACTACACAGTACTACACAGTACTACAGAGTACTACACAGTACTACACACTACTACACAGTACTACAGAGTACTACACACTACTACACAGTACTACACAGTACTACTCACTACTACACACTACTACACAGTACTACACAGTACTACACAGTACTACACAGTACTACACACTACTACACAGTACTACACACTACTACACACTACTACACCGTACTACACACTACTACACAGTACTACACACTACTACACAGTACTACACAGTATTACACAGTACTACACACTACTACAGAGTACTACACAGTACTACACACTACTACACAGTACTACACAGTACTACAGAGTACTACAGAGTACTACACACTACTACACACTACTACACAGTACTACACACTACTACAAACTACTACACACTACTACACAGTACTACAGAGTACTACACAGTACTACACACTACTACACAGTACTACACACTACTACACAGTACTACAGAGTACTACAGAGTACTACACACTACTACACAATACTACACAGTACTACACACTACTACACACTACTACACACTACTACACAGTACTACAGAGTACTACACAGTACTACGCACTACTACACAGTACTACAGAGTACTACAGAATACTACACAGTACTACACACTACTACACAGTACTACAGAGTACTACACACTACTACACACTACTACACACTACTACACAGTACTACACAGTACTACACACTACTACACACTACTACACAGTACTACAGAGAACTACACACTACTGCACACTACTACACAGTACTACAGAGTACTACACAGTACTACACACTACTACACACTACTACACCGTACTACACAGTACTACACAGTACTACACACTACTACACACTACTACTCACTACTCATTTAATAGAGTACTACACAGTACTACACAGTACTTACTACACATTACTACACAGTACTACACACTACTACATTACTACTACAGTACTACGAGTACTACACAGTACTACACAACTACTACACACTACTACACAGTACTACACACTACTACACAGTACTACAGAGTACTACAGAGTACTACACACTACTACACACTACTACACAGTACTACAGAGTACTACACAGTACTACACACTACTACACAGTACTACACACTACTACACAGTACTACAGAGTACTACAGAGTACTACACACTACTACACACTACTACACAGTACTACACAGTATTACAGAGTACTACAGAGTACTACACACTACTACACAGTACTACACACTACTACACAGTACTACACACTACTACACAGTACACCACATTACTGCACACTACTACAGAGTACTACAGAGTACTACACACTACTACAGAGTACTACAGAGTACTACACTCTACTGCACATTACTACAGAGTACTACAGAGTACTACAGAGTACTACACAGTACTACACACTACTGCACACTACTACAGAGTACTACAGAGTACTACAGAGTACTACACACTACTACAGAATACTACAGAGTACTACAGAGTACTACAGAGTATACCACACTACTACAGAGTACTACAGAGTACTACAGAGTACTACACACTACTACACACTACTGCACACTACTACAGAGTACTACAGAGTACTACAGAGTACTGCACACTACTACAGAGTACTACAGAGTAATACAGAGTACTACAGAGTACTGCACACTACTACAGAGTACTACAGAGTACTACACATTACTACAGACTACTACAAAGTACTACACAGTACTACACAGTACTACACACTACTACAGAGTACTACAGAGTACTACAGAGCACTATTCACACACTACTGCACACTCACTACAGGGTACTACACAGTACTACACTACTTCACTACAGAGT
>CM068348.1:8059322-8138907 GCA_034769755.1 Odontamblyopus lacepedii | reverse complement strand
TGACATTACAGACAGTCACATCTCATTCACCTACACTACTGACATTACAGACCCCGTCACATCTCATTTCACCTACACTACTGACATTACAGACAGTCACATCTCATTCACCTACACTACTGACATTACAGACAGTCACATCTCATTCACCTACACTACTGACATTACAGACAGTCACATCTCATTCACCTACACTACTGACATTACAGACCGTCACATCTCATTCACCTACACTACTGACATTACAGACAGTCACATCTCATTCACCTACACTACTGACATTACAGACAGTCACATCTCATTCACCTACACTACTGACATTACAGACACATCTCATTCACCTACACTACTGACATTACAGACCGTCACAACTCATTCATCTACACTACTGACATTACAGACCATCACATCTCATTCACCTACACTACTGACATTACAGTCACATCTCATTCACCTACACTACTGACATTACAGACCGTCACATCTCATTCACCTACACTACTGACATTACAGACCATCACATCTCATTCACCTACACTACTGACATTACAGACCGTCACATCTCATTCACCTACACTACTGACATTACAGACCGTCACATCTCATTCACCTACACTACTGACATTACAGACCGTCACATCTCATTCACCTACACTACTGACATTACAGACAGTCACATCTCATTCACCTACACTACTGACATTACAGACAGTCACATCTCATTCACCTACACTACTGACATTACAGACAGTCACATCTCATTCACCTACACTACTGACATTACAGACAGTCACATCTCATTCACCTACACTACTGACATTACAGACAGTCACATCTCATTCACCTACACTACTGACATTACAGACCGTCACATCTCATTCACCTACACTACTGACATTACAGTCACATCTCATTCACCTACACTACTGACATTACAGACAGTCACATCTCATTCACCTACACTACTGACATTACAGACAGTCACATCTCATTCACCTACACTACTGACATTACAGACAGTCACATCTCATTCACCTACACTACTGACATTACAGACCGTCACATCTCATTCACCTACACTACTGACATTACAGACCGTCACATCTCATTCACCTACACTACTGACATTACAGACCATCACATCTCATTCACCTACACTACTGACATTACAGACAGTCACATCTCATTCACCTACACTACTGACATTACAGACAGTCACATCTCATTCACCTACACTACTGACATTACAGACAGTCACATCTCATTCACCTACACTACTGACATTACAGACAGTCACATCTCATTCACCTACACTACTGACATTACAGACAGTCACATCTCATTCACCTACACTACTGACATTACAGTCACATCTCATTCACCTACACTACTGACATTACAGACCGTCACATCTCATTCACCTACACTACTGACATTACAGACAGTCACATCTCATTCACCTACACTACTGACATTACAGACCGTCACATCTCATTCACCTACACTACTGACATTACAGACAGTCACATCTCATTCACCTACACTACTGACATTACAGACCGTCACATCTCATTCACCTACACTACTGACATTACAGACCGTCACATCTCATTCACCTACACTACTGACATTACAGACCGTCACATCTCATTCACCTACACTACTGACATTACAGACAGTCACATCTCATTCACCTACACTACTGACATTACAGACAGTCACATCTCATTCACCTACACTACTGACATTACAGACCGTCACATCTCATTCACCTACACTACTGACATTACAGACCGTCACATCTCATTCACCTACACTACTGACATTACAGACCGTCACATCTCATTCACCTACACTACTGACATTACAGACCACATCTCATTCACCTACACTACTTACATTACAGACCGTCACATCTCATTCACCTACACTACTGACATTACAGACACGCACATCTCAGACACAAACACTACTGACATTACAGACAGTCAAATCTCATTCACCGACACTACTGACATTACACTGACATTAGACCGTCACATCTCATTCACCTACACTACTGACATTACAGACCGTCACATCTCATTCACCTACACTACTGACATTACAGACAGTCACATCTCATTCACCTACACTACTGACATTACAGACCGTCACATCTCATTCACCTACACTACTGACATTACAGACAGTCACATCTCATTCACCTACACTACTGACATTACAGACCGTCACATCTCATTCACCTACACTACTGACATTACAGACCGTCACATCTCATTCACCTACACTACTGACATTACAGACCGTCACATCTCATTCACCTACACTACTGACATTACAGTCACATCTCATTCACCTACACTACTGACATTACAGACAGTCACATCTCATTCACCTACACTACTGACATTACAGACCGTCACATCTCATTCACCTACACTACTGACATTACAGACCGTCACATCTCATTCACTTACACTACTGACATTACAGACCGTCACATCTCATTCACCTACACTACTGACATTACAGACCGTCACATCTCATTCACCTACACTACTGACATTACAGTCACATCTCATTCACCTACACTACTGACATTACAGACAGTCACATCTCATTCACCTACACTACTGACATTACAGACCGTCACATCTCATTCACCTACACTACTGACATGACAGTCACATCTCATTCACCTACACTACTGACATTACAGACCGTCACATCTCATTCACCTACACTACTGACATTACAGTCACATCTCATTCACCTACACTACTGACATTACAGACAGTCACATCTCATTCACCTACACTACTGACATTACAGACCGTCACATCTCATTCACCTACACTACTGACATGACAGTCAGATCTCATTCACCTACACTACTGACATTACAGACAGTCACATCTCATTCACCTACACTACTGACATTACAGACCGTCACATCTCATTCACCTACACTACTGACATTACAGACCGTCACATCTCATTCACCTACAATACTGACATTACAGACCGTCACATCTCATTCACCTACACTACTGACATTACAGTCACATCTCATTCACCTACACTACTGACATTACAGACCGTCACATCTCATTCACCTACTGACATTACAGACCGTCACATCTCATTCACCTACACTACTGACATTACAGACCATCACATCTCATTCACCTACACTACTGACATTACAGACCGTCACATCTCATTCACCTACACTACTGACATTACAGACCGTCACATCTCATTCACCTACACTACTGACATTACAGTCACATCTCATTCACCTACACTACTGACATTACAGACCGTCACATCTCATTCACCTACACTACTGACATTACAGACAATCACATCTCATTCACCTACACCACTGACATTACAGACCGTCACATCTCATTCACCTACACCTCTGACATTACAGACCGTCACATCTCATTCACCTACACTACTGACATTACAGACCATCACATCTCATTCACCTACACTACTGACATTACCGTCACATCTCATTCACCTACACTACTGACATTACAGACGGTCACATCTCATTCACCTACACTACTGACTTTACCGTCACATCCCATTCACCTACACTACTGACATTACAGACAGTCACATCTCATTCACCTACACTACTGACATTACAGACAGTCACATCTCATTCACCTACACTACTGACATTACCGTCACATCTCATTCACCTACACTACTGACATTACAGACGGTCACATCTCATTCACCTACACTATTGACATTACCGTCACATCTCATTCACCTACACTACTGACATTACAGACGGTCACATCTCATTCACCTACACTACTGACATTACAGACAGTCACATCTCATTCACCTACACTACTGACATTACAGTCACATCTCATTCACCTACACTACTGACATTACAGACAGTCACATCTCATTCACCTACACTACTGACATTACAGACCGTCACATCTCATTCACCTACACTACTGACATTACAGACCGTCACATCTCATTCACCGACACTACTGACATTACAGACCGTCACATCTCATTCACCTACACTACTGACATTACAGACAGTCACATCTCATTCACCTACACTACTGACATTACAGACCGTCACATCTCATTCACCTACACTACTGACATTACAGACAGTCACATCTCATTCACCTACACTACTGACATTACAGACAGTCACATCTCATTCACCTACACTCCTGATATTACAGACAGTCACATCTCATTCACCTGCACTACTGACATTACAGACCGTCACATCTCATTCACCTACACTACTGACATTACAGACAGTCACATCTCATTCACCTACACTACTGACATTACAGACAGTCACATCTCATTCACCTACACTACTGACATTACAGACACATCTCATTCACCTACACTACTGACATTACAGACAGTCACATCTCATTCACCTACACTACTGACATTAGAGAACGTCACATCTCATTCACCTACACTACTGACATTACAGACCGTCACAACTCATTCATCTACACTACTGACATTACAGACCATCACATCTCATTCACCTACACTACTGACATTACAGTCACATCTCATTCACCTACACTACTGACATTACAGACCGTCACATCTCATTCACCTACACTACTGACATTATAGACCGTCACATGTCATTCACCTACACTACTGACATTACAGTCAGTCACATCTCATTCACCTACACTACTGACATTACAGACAGTCAGATCTCATTCACCTACACTACTGACATTACAGACAGTCACATCTCATTCACCTACACTACTGACATTACAGACAGTCACATCTGATTCACCTACACTACTGACATTACAGACAGTCACATCTCATTCACCTACACTACTGACATTACAGACCGTCACATCTCATTCACCTACACTACTGACATTACAGACAGTCACATCTCATTCACCTACACTACTGACATTACAGACAGTCACATCTCATTCACCTACACTACTGACATTACAGTCACATCTCATTCACCTACACTACTGACATTACAGTCACATCTCATTCACCTACACTACTGACATTACAGACCGTCACATCTCATTCACCTACACTACTGACATTACAGACTGTCACATCTCATTCACCTACACTACTGACATTACAGACCATCACATCTCATTCACCTACACTACTGACATTATCGTCACATCTCATTCACCTACACTACTGACATTACAGACAGTCACATCTCATTCACCTACACTACTGACATTACAGACCGTCACATCTCATTCACCTACACTACTGACATTACAGACAGTCACATCTCATTCACCTACACTACTGACATTACAGTCACATCTCATTCACCTACACTACTGACATTACAGTCACATCTCATTCACCTACACTACTGACATTACAGACCGTCACATCTCATTCACCTACACTACTGACATTACAGACCGTCACATCTCATTCACCTACACTACTGACATTACCGTCACATCTCATTCACCTACACTACTGACATTACAGTCACATCTCATTCACCTACACTACTGACATTACAGTCACATCTCATTCACCTACACTACTGACATTACAGACCGTCACATCTCATTCACCTACACTACTGACATTACAGACAATCACATCTCATTCACCTACACCACTGACATTACAGACGTCACATCTCATTCACCTACATCTCTGACATTACAGACCGTCACATCTCATTCACCTACACTACTGACATTACAGACCGTCACATCTCATTCACCTACACTACTGACATTACCGTCACATCTCATTCACCTACACTACTGACATTACAGACGGTCACATCTCATTCACCTACACTACTGACTTTACCGTCACATCCCATTCACCTACACTAAAGACATTACAGACAGTCACATCTCATTCACCTACACTACTGACATTACAGACAGTCACATCTCATTCACCTACACTACTGACATTACCGTCACATCTCATTCACCTACACTACTGACATTATCGTCACATCTCATTCACCTACACTACTGACATTACAGACAGTCACATCTCATTCACCTACACTACTGACATTACAGACCGTCACATCTCATTCACCTACACTACTGACATTACAGACAGTCACATCTCATTCACCTACACTACTGACATTACAGTCACATCTCATTCACCTACACTACTGACATTACAGACCGTCACATCTCATTCACCTACACTACTGACATTACAGACCGTCACATCTCATTCACCTACACTACTGACATTACCGTCACATCTCATTCACCTACACTACTGACATTACAGACAGTCACATCTCATTCACCTACACTACTGACATTACAGACCGTCACATCTCATTCACCTACACTACTGACATTACAGACCGTCACATCTCATTCACTTACACTACTGACATTACAGACCGTCACATCTCATTCACCTACACTACTGACATTACAGACCGTCACATCTCATTCACCTACACTACTGACATTACAGTCACATCTCATTCACCTACACTACTGACATTACAGACCGTCACATCTCATTCACCTACACTACTGACATTACAGACAATCACATCTCATTCACCTACACCACTGACATTACAGACGTCACATCTCATTCACCTACATCTCTGACATTACAGACCGTCACATCTCATTCACCTACACTACTGACATTACAGACCGTCACATCTCATTCACCTACACTACTGACATTACCGTCACATCTCATTCACCTACACTACTGACATTACAGACGGTCACATCTCATTCACCTACACTACTGACTTTACCGTCACATCCCATTCACCTACACTACTGACATTACAGACAGTCACATCTCATTCACCTACACTACTGACATTACAGACAGTCACATCTCATTCACCTACACTACTGACATTACCGTCACATCTCATTCACCTACACTACTGACATTACAGACGGTCACATCTCATTCACCTACACTACTGACATTACAGACAGTCACATCTCATTCACCTACACTACTGACATTACAGTCACATCTCATTCACCTACACTACTGACATTACAGACAGTCACATCTCATTCACCTACACTACTGACATTACAGACCGTCACATCTCATTCACCTACACTACTGACATTACAGACCGTCACATCTCATTCACCTACACTACTGACATTACAGACCGTCACATCTCATTCACCTACACTACTGACATTACAGACAGTCACATCTCATTCACCTACACTACTGACATTACAGACAGTCACATCTCATTCACCTACACTACTGACATTACAGACAGTCACATCTCATTCACCTACACTACTGACATTACAGACACATCTCATTCACCTACACTACTGACATTACAGACAGTCACATCTCATTCACCTACACTACTGACATTAGAGAACGTCACATCTCATTCACCTACACTACTGACATTACAGACCGTCACATCTCATTCATCTACACTACTGACATTACAGACCATCACATCTCATTCACCTACACTACTGACATTACAGTCACATCTCATTCACCTACACTACTGACATTACAGACCGTCACATCTCATTCACCTACACTACTGACATTACAGACCGTCACATGTCATTCACCTACACTACTGACATTACAGTCAGTCACATCTCATTCACCTACACTACTGACATTACAGACCGTCACATCTCATTCACCTACACTACTGACATTACAGACCGTCACATCTCATTCACCTACACTACTGACATTACAGACAGTCACATCTGATTCACCTACACTACTGACATTACAGACAGTCACATCTCATTCACCTACACTACTGACATTACAGACAGTCACATCTGATTCACCTACACTACTGACATTACAGACAGTCACATCTCATTCACCTACACTACTGACATTACAGACCGTCACATCTCATTCACCTACACTACTGACATTACAGACAGTCACATCTCATTCACCTACACTACTGACATTACAGACAGTCACATCTCATTCACCTACACTACTGACATTACAGTCACATCTCATTCACCTACACTACTGACATTACAGTCACATCTCATTCACCTACACTACTGACATTACAGACCGTCACATCTCATTCACCTACACTACTGACATTACAGACTGTCACATCTCATTCACCTACACTACTGACATTACAGACCGTCACATCTCATTCACCTACACTACTGACATTATCGTCACATCTCATTCACCTACACTACTGACATTACAGACAGTCACATCTCATTCACCTACACTACTGACATTACAGACCGTCACATCTCATTCACCTACACTACTGACATTACAGACAGTCACATCTCATTCACCTACACTACTGACATTACAGTCACATCTCATTCACCTACACTACTGACATTACAGTCACATCTCATTCACCTACACTACTGACATTACAGACCGTCTGTTAGAATAAAATGCTTATAATGATGAAGTTATTAAAAAATGTACATCTAAGTTAAAAGGTGATCTCAAATTTGCAGAGGATGAAAGAGCCTGTGTTAACGCTATCTCTGCTAAAACCAGATGTGTGACCTCTTGTGACCTCTTGCTTCGTACCCAGCTAGGTTCGCAGATCGTAAATTTGTTCAAATGTAAAACAAAGTCATGATATACTTCACTATGTTATCGGTGGTAAGCTTAACGAGATTATGTATACGTTGATCAGGTTGCCTTTGTACTGACATGATGGATTGTTGGAACCAAATAAAGGTGTGCTGGGAGCGGATGAGCTTTGGAAGAGCAGCGTGAACGAGCCTAGAGAGCTGCACGCGCGGCCGAGCTCTCCCCGTGCAAAGGCACGTAAAAGAGAACTGACTCAGTGGTTTGATTTAATCTCAATTGGTAGGAGACTGGCGTTTAAATGTCACAAATACTTTCACTGGATTGTGATTGTATAAAAATCATGACATAATGGTCCTTCGAGCCGGATTCGGTGTACTTCTGCCTGGAGGATGAACGACAGAGATTGGAAAGCGCGCACCCAGCTGAGAAATCCGTCTTTTCTCGACGGCAACCCCTGTGGGGCATCCTCTTCGTGGAAGGACCCGGTCAACCAGATCCAGTTATATCACCTGAGGTCAGAAATTTAACTTCTAAGAGTGAAGTTATACAGAACTACATAGAGATGTAGTGTGTGAATGAATTGTTGAATGTATGGAAATTCAAATTGATCATTGCTAAGATGTATCAAGGTTGAATCTCATTCAGGACACAGGTCGATGTTTTGTTGAAAATTGATCTAGCGTCCTTCTCGGTGTGTGAATTAACACCCAGTTTATGACCGCCCATCGTGGTAGAAGCTTGTCATAAAACACAGAGAAGTTTCGTTGATCAACAGTAGGCAAAACTTAGACACAAAGTAGCATGGCAGAGAAAAAGAAAAAAAAACAGTAAAAACAGAAACAGACTCGGAGTATATGAGGTGAATTTATCCAGAGAGTTGCAAATTCCTACGAAAATGAAAAGTAAAATATAATTTTGATGAAAAATTAGATGAAATAAAGTTAAGCGAACTGATGATGAACCTATCAATTCATGATAAGTATTAAAGTGTCTCGTCCGAAGGGCGATGATAGCACAGTGGTGAAAAAAGCCCTCTACAGGCAGGACAGGCAGAGGGTGGTGAGGAACAAGGCGAAAATGAGAAATTGGGCGAAAAGAAAAGAAAAGGAGGAGTTTAGGACCCTGGGGCTTTATCCAAAACTTCCAGAATTAGAAGTACGAAAAACACAAACCAACCAAAATCTAGTTTGGGCACCTCCCACTGCTCCAGAGGCCCAGCAGAGCCCTCCACCCGCATATGATAAGAAAACTCCACCCCCCTGCGTCTCCCATCTCCTAAAGGTGACAGTAAGACAGAGGCGCGAGGCCTAGTCAACTATGCCAAGGGAAGAGATAGAGGGGGGGTGGGGGGAAGAGATAAACAGAGAGGTGGACTGACAGAAAGAGAGGAAAAAGTAAGAGACAGAAAGACAGAAAGAAATCGAAAGTGAGAGAGAAAGTGAGAAAGCAAGAATAGAGAGAGCGAAAGAGAGGAAAAGAGAGAGAAAAGAAATTGAAAGTGAGAGAGAAGAGAGGGAGAGACAGACAAAGGGGAGATAGTGACAGTGAGAAAGACAGAAACACAAATTCCGTAAACATGACTAAATAAGAAATACAAATATAAGTGTCAGGAAAATAAAGAATATTGACACAATAGGCTTTGCCAAAAGTGTCAACAGGGGGAAATAAGGTTAATACAATAGGTTTTAATAAATACTAAAAAAATTTTTTTGTAAACAATGCCTAATCTGTATTAAAAATAATGCACAAAGACAACAGAAACCTAGAGGAGCTTTCCCTACTCCAGAGCATCCTTTTCACATGCTACATATGGACTCATGAAGATAAAAGAACAACCAGACTCTGATCAAGATCTTATTGACTATATGAGAAAAACCCTGTTAACAAGAAACGTTGTAAACAACAATAAACTGCCAGAAAGAACTATTTCTCCACAGGGCAACACGGCAAAACCAGGAGACCACGTGTTCATAAAGACTCTAAGCGGAGGAACAGGACCAGTCCAAGGTGGGACTCATCAAGTCGTCCTGGCTACATCTACTGCAGTAAAGGTCAAGGAAAGGTCAACCTGGAGCCACATCAGTCGCACTGTAAGTGAAGGAACCAGTTGGACCTGACAGATCCAGACCCAGCCCCCGAGAACTCGCAAACGCAGAACGCCTAGACTACTCCTAGACCAGGACTCCACGACAAGAGTGAGCAGTAGGTAAACTACGTTCACTCCAACGGTGTTCTTACGAGGAAGTTTACCCTCGGGCACTGAAAAAGATGACAGCTCCATCCATCCCAAGGGGAAAAACAACTGTCTGAGAGAAGACGTCAGACATGACACCCAGTTAAGATGGTTAAATAAGGTGTTATTGTAATGATTCTATTCATGGTGTACATAGCAATATTGTTTGTGATACATATCAAACATACACACCCTGACTTGGTAGTGAGTGCACAATTCACACAACACAAATGTAACAACTGTCTTTGAGACTGTGACACAGCCTACAACCACACTGACAAAAGAGGACAAGACAGAACTGACCCTGACGAAGACAACCAGGACTTTGAACACAAATAGGCAAATGTAAACACAAGGTAAAATGACTAAGAGCCAACATTATCCTCAGTGTACGATTTTACACATTTCTGTGATTGTATGTGCTAAGGTTATTAATATAAAATGAAATGGCATGTTCTGATCTTATATGATGTAATTTTTATAAACAGGGGGAAAATGTTAGAATAAAATGCTTATAATGATGAAGTTATTAAAAAATGTACATCTAAGTTAAAAGGTGATCTCAAATTTGCAGAGGATGAAAGAGCCTGTGTTAACGCTATCTCTGCTAAAACCAGATGTGTGACCTCTTGTGACCTCTTGCTTCGTACCCAGCTAGGTTCGCAGATCGTAAATTTGTTCAAATGTAAAACAAAGTCATGATATACTTCACTATGTTATCTGTGGTAAGCTTAACGAGATTATGTATACGTTGATCAGGTTGCCTTTGTACTGACATGATGGATTGTTGGAACCAAATAAAGGTGTGCTGGGAGCGGATGAGCTTTGGAAGAGCAGCGTGAACGAGCCTAGAGAGCTGCACGCGCGGCCGAGCTCTCCCCGTGCAAAGGCACGTAAAAGAGAACTGACTCAGTGGTTTGATTTAATCTCAATTGGTAGGAGACTGGCGTTTAAATGTCACAAATACTTTCACTGGATTGTGATTGTATAAAAATCATGACACCGTCACATCTCATTCACCTACACTACTGACATTACAGACTGTCACATCTCATTCACCTACACTACTGACATTACAGACCGTCACATCTCATTCACCTACACTACTGACATTATCGTCACATCTCATTCACCTACACTACTGACATTACAGACAGTCACATCTCATTCACCTACACTACTGACATTACAGACCGTCACATCTCATTCACCTACACTACTGACATTACAGACAGTCACATCTCATTCACCTACACTACTGACATTACAGACCGTCACATCTCATTCACCTACACTACTGACATTATCGTCACATCTCATTCACCTACACTACTGACATTACAGTCACATCTCATTCACCTACACTACTGACATTACAGTCACATCTCATTCACCTACACTACTGACATTACAGACAGTCACATCTCATTCACCTACACTACTGACATTACAGTCACATCTCATTCACCTACACTACTGACATTACAGTCACATCTCATTCACCTACACTACTGACATTACAGACCGTCACATCTCATTCACCTACACTACTGACATTACAGACCGTCACATCTCATTCACCTACACTACTGACATTACCGTCACATCTCATTCACCTACACTACTGACATTACAGACAGTCACATCTCATTCACCTACACTACTGACATTACAGACCGTCACATCTCATTCACCTACACTACTGACATTACAGACCGTCACATCTCATTCACCTACACTACTGACATTACAGACCGTCACATCTCATTCACCTACACTACTGACATTACAGACCGTCACATCTCATTCACCTACACTACTGACATTACAGTCACATCTCATTCACCTACACTACTGACATTACAGACCGTCACATCTCATTCACCTACACTACTGACATTACAGACAATCACATCTCATTCACCTACACCACTGACATTACAGACGTCACATCTCATTCACCTACATCTCTGACATTACAGACCGTCACATCTCATTCACCTACACTACTGACATTACAGACCATCACATCTCATTCACCTACACTACTGACATTACCGTCACATCTCATTCACCTACACTACTGACATTACAGACGGTCACATCTCATTCACCTACACTACTGACTTTACCATCACATCCCATTCACCTACACTACTGACATTACAGACAGTCACATCTCATTCACCTACACTACTGACATTACAGACAGTCACATCTCATTCACCTACACTACTGACATTACCGTCACATCTCATTCACCTACACTACTGACATTACAGACGGTCACATCTCATTCACCTACACTATTGACATTACCGTCACATCTCATTCACCTACACTACTGACATTACAGACGGTCACATCTCATTCACCTACACTACTGACATTACAGTCACATCTCATTCACCTACACTACTGACATTACAGACAGTCACATCTCATTCACCTACACTACTGACATTACAGACCGTCACATCTCATTCACCTACACTACTGACATTACAGACCGTCACATCTCATTCACCTACACTACTGACATTACAGACCGTCACATCTCATTCACCTACACTACTGACATTACAGACAGTCACATCTCATTCACCTACACTACTGACATTACAGACAGTCACATCTCATTCACCTACACTACTGACATTACAGACAGTCACATCTCATTCACCTACACTACTGACATTACAGACACATCTCATTCACCTACACTACTGACATTGCAGACAGTCACATCTCATTCACCTACACTACTGACATTAGAGAACGTCACATCTCATTCACCTACACTACTGACATTACAGACCGTCACATCTCATTCATCTACACTACTGACATTACAGACCATCACATCTCATTCACCTACACTACTGACATTACAGTCACATCTCATTCACCTACACTACTGACATTACAGACCGTCACATCTCATTCACCTACACTACTGACATTACCGTCACATCTCATTCACCTACACTACTGACATTACAGACGGTCACATCTCATTCACCTACACTATTGACATTACCGTCACATCTCATTCACCTACACTACTGACATTACAGACGGTCACATCTCATTCACCTACACTACTGACATTACAGTCACATCTCATTCACCTACACTACTGACATTACAGACAGTCACATCTCATTCACCTACACTACTGACATTACAGACCGTCACATCTCATTCACCTACACTACTGACATTACAGACCGTCACATCTCATTCACCTACACTACTGACATTACAGACCGTCACATCTCATTCACCTACACTACTGACATTACAGACAGTCACATCTCATTCACCTACACTACTGACATTACAGACAGTCACATCTCATTCACCTACACTACTGACATTACAGACAGTCACATCTCATTCACCTACACTACTGACATTACAGACACATCTCATTCACCTACACTACTGACATTGCAGACAGTCACATCTCATTCACCTACACTACTGACATTAGAGAACGTCACATCTCATTCACCTACACTACTGACATTACAGACCGTCACATCTCATTCATCTACACTACTGACATTACAGACCATCACATCTCATTCACCTACACTACTGACATTACAGTCACATCTCATTCACCTACACTACTGACATTACAGACCGTCACATCTCATTCACCTACACTACTGACATTACAGACCGTCACATGTCATTCACCTACACTACTGACATTACAGTCAGTCACATCTCATTCACCTACACTACTGACATTACAGACCGTCACATCTCATTCACCTACACTACTGACATTACAGACCGTCACATCTCATTCACCTACACTACTGACATTACAGACAGTCACATCTGATTCACCTACACTACTGACATTACAGACAGTCACATCTCATTCACCTACACTACTGACATTACAGACAGTCACATCTGATTCACCTACACTACTGACATTACAGACAGTCACATCTCATTCACCTACACTACTGACATTACAGACCGTCACATCTCATTCACCTACACTACTGACATTACAGACAGTCACATCTCATTCACCTACACTACTGACATTACAGACAGTCACATCTCATTCACCTACACTACTGACATTACAGTCACATCTCATTCACCTACACTACTGACATTACAGTCACATCTCATTCACCTACACTACTGACATTACAGACCGTCACATCTCATTCACCTACACTACTGACATTACAGACTGTCACATCTCATTCACCTACACTACTGACATTACAGACCGTCACATCTCATTCACCTACACTACTGACATTATCGTCACATCTCATTCACCTACACTACTGACATTACAGACAGTCACATCTCATTCACCTACACTACTGACATTACAGACCGTCACATCTCATTCACCTACACTACTGACATTACAGACCGTCACATCTCATTCACCTACACTACTGACATTACAGTCACATCTCATTCACCTACACTACTGACATTACAGTCACATCTCATTCACCTACACTACTGACATTACAGACCGTCACATCTCATTCACCTACACTACTGACATTACAGACTGTCACATCTCATTCACCTACACTACTGACATTACAGACCGTCACATCTCATTCACCTACACTACTGACATTACAGACCGTCACATCTCATTCACCTACACTACTGACATTACAGACAGTCACATCTCATTCACCTACACTACTGACATTACAGACAGTCACATCTCATTCACCTACACTACTGACATTACAGTCACATCTCATTCACCTACACTACTGACATTACAGTCACATCTCATTCACCTACACTACTGACATTACAGACCGTCACATCTCATTCACCTACACTACTGACGTTACAGACCGTCACATCTCATTCACCTACACTACTGACATTACCGTCACATCTCATTCACCTACACTACTGACATTACAGACAGTCACATCTCATTCACCTATACTACTGACATTACAGACCGTCACATCTCATTCACCTACACTACTGACATTACAGACCGTCACATCTCATTCACCTACACTACTGACATTACAGACAGTCACATCTCATTCACCTACACTACTGACATTACAGACAGTCACATCTCATTCACCTACACTACTGACATTACCGTCACATCTCATTCACCTACACTACTGACATTACAGACCGTCACATCTCATTCACCTACACTACTGACATTACAGACATTACTGTATATACTGTATATACTGTATATACTGTATTATATACAGTATATACAGTATATACTGTAGTATATACCGTATATACAGTATATACTGTATATACTGTAGTATATACCGTATATACTACAGTATATACTGTATACAGTATATACTGTATATACTGTATATACTGTATTATATACAGTATATACAGTATATAATACAGTATACTGTATATAATATACAGTAGGGGGCAGTAGGGGCAGTAGGGGGCAGCAGGGGCAGTAGGGGGCAGTAGGGGGAGAAGGGGGCAGTACGGGGCAGTAGGGGCTGTAGGGGGCAGTAGGGGCTGTAGGGGGAGAAGGGGGCAGTACGGGGCAGTAGGGGCAGTAGGGGCTGTAGGGGGCAGTAGGGGGCAGTAGGGGGCAGTAGGGGCAGTAGGGGCAGTACGGGGCAGTAGGGGCTGTAGGGGGCAGTAGGGGCAGTAGGGGGCAGTAGGGGGCAGTAGGGGCAGTAGGGGGCAGTACGGGTCAGTAGGGGCTGCAGGGGGCAGTAGGGGCAGTAGGAGGCAGTAGGAGGCAGTAGGGGCAGTAGGGGGCAGTAGGGGCAGTACGGGGCAGTAGGGGGCAGTAGGGGCTGTAGGGGGCAGTACGGGGAAGTAGGGGCTGTAGGGGGCAGTAGCGGGCAGTAGGGGCAGTGTGACTCACGCTGGGTGCAGTAGAGTCCGGTCCACCCGGGGCCACAGCGACACTCTCCATCGTACGCGCTGCACTGGGCTCCATTGTGACAGTTACACGAGTTCAGACAGTCGGGGCCCCAGTGACCCAAGGGGCAGGCTGTAGGGGCCAAAACACACTGTGAGACACACACATACATACAGACACACACACTCTACACACACACACACACACACACTGTTCTAACGTTCCTCCTCAAAAACACACCTGGAGCTGTGTTTGTTTGATTCACGTGTTTGAGGAACTCTTTATTATTCGTCTGTTACATCTGCAAAGCTTCAAACGCTCTGTTCCACCTTGTGATGTCATGAAGTGGTCATGAACAGCTCCTTTTCCTTTTAGTTGAGTCGAGATTGGCAACTCTAGAAGTGCTGAAAGAGTGATTCTATTGAAGATGTGTGGAGTTTAAAAACACAGTGGAGCACTTCCTGTATCACCACATGATGACATCACAAGGTGAATGTTGCTGATTCCAGCTGTTATGTCCCTCTGGGTGGTTCAGCATGGCGCTGTGTTTTTGAGCACGTTTGAACAGATGTAATGAACATTTGACACGTGTCCCTCCCGTCCAGAGGAATATTTGAGAACAGAAGTGACTCCGTCTTCCTCTGACCTCTGACCCCGGGCCGCTCTGTTAGCGCGCTATCGCTAACACCATGTCTTTGTGTCGTCTCGTATTTTACTTTAGGCGATTAAAGCGACGAAACCGCACGAAGCTCGAGGACGAACTCTGCCCCCGGAGCCGTAAATCAAACAGCATAAAGTATCAGAACAATCATTTACACAAGGAGAGGAGGAGAAGAGGAGGGGAGGAGGAGAGGAGAGGAGGAGGAGAGGAGGAGAGGAGGAGAGGAGGAGAAGAGGAGGGGAGGAGGAGAGGAGGTGAGGAGAGGAGGAGGAGAGGAGAGGAGGAGGAGAGGAGGGGAGGAGGAGAGGAGGAGGAGAGGAGGGGAGGAGGAGAGGAGGAGAGGAGAGGAGGAGGAGAGGAGGAGAGGAGAGGAGGAGAAGAGGGGGGGAGGAGAGGAGGAGAGGAGGAGAGGAGAGGAGGAGGAGAGGAGGAGGAGGAGAGGAGAGGAGGAGGAGAGGAGAGGAGGAGAGGAGAGGAGGAGAAGAGGAGGGGAGGAGAGGACGAGAGGAGGAGAGGAGGAGAGGAGAGGAGGAGGAGAGGAGAGGAGGAGAGGAGAGGAGAGGAGGAGGAGAGGAGAGGAGGAGGGGAGGAGGGGAGGAGGAGAGGAGAGGAGGAGGAGGGGAGGAGAGGAGGAAAGGAGAGGAGGAGGAGAGGAGGAGGGGAGGAGGAGAGGAGGAGGAGAGGTGAGGAGGAGGAGGAGGAGAGGAGGAGGAGAGGAGAGGAGGAGAGGAGAGGAGGAGAGGAGGAGAGAAGGGGAGGAGAGGAGAGGAGGAGGAGAGTGGAGGAGGAGAGGAGGGGAGAGGAGGAGAAGAGAAGGAGAGGAGGAGAGTAGGAGGAGGAGTAGGAGGAACAGAGGAGGAGGAGAGAGAAGGAGGAGAGGAGGAGAGGAGGACGAGAGAGAAGGAGGGGGAGGAGGAGAGGAGGAGAGGAGGAGGAGAGGAGGAGGAAGAGAGGAGGAGGAGAGGACGAGAGGAGGAGGAGAGGAGGAGGAAGAGAGGAGGAGGAGGAGAGGAGGAGGAGGAGAGGAGGAGGATAGGAGGAGAGGAGGAGGAGAGGAGAGGAGGAGGAGAGGAGGAGAGGAGGAGGAGGGGAGGAGGAGGAGGAGAGGAGGAGGAGGAGAGGAGAGGAGGAGGAGAGGAGGAGAGGAGGAGGGGGAGAGGAGGAGGAGTAGGAGGAGGAGTAGGAGGAACAGAGGAGGAGGAGAGAGAAGGAGGAGAGGAGGACGAGAGAGAAGGAGGAGAGGAGGAGAGGAGGAGAGGAGGAGGAGGAGGAGGAGAGGAGGAGGAGGAGAGAATGAGGAGGAGGAGAGGAGGAGAGGAGGAGAAGAGGAGAGGAGGAGGAGAGGAGGAGGGGAGGAGGAGAGGAGGAGAGGAGAGGAGGAGGAGAGGAGAGGAGGAGAAGAGGAGGAGAGAGAAGGAGGAGAGGAGGACGAGAGAGAAGGAGGGGGAGGAGGAGAGGAGGAGGTGAGGAGGAGAGGAGGAGGAAGAGAGGAGGAGGAGAGGACGAGAGGAGGAGGCGCGGAGGAGGAAGAGAGGAGGAGGATGGGAGGAGGAGGGGAGGAGGAGGATAGGAGGAGGAGGAGAGGAGGAGAGGAGGAGGAGAGGAGAGGAGGAGGAGAGGAGGAGAGGAGGAGGAGGGGAGGAGGAGGAGGAGAGGAGGAGAAGGAGAGGAGAGGAGGAGGAGAGGAGGAGAGGAGGAGGAGGAGGAGGAGGAGAGGAGGAGGAGAGGAGGAGGAGGAGAGGAGGAGGAGAGGAGGAGAGGAGGAGGGGGAGAGGAGGAGGAGTAGGAGGAGGAGTAGGAGGAACAGAGGAGGAGGAGAGAGAAGGAGTAGAGGACGAGAGAGAAGGAGGAGAGGAGGAGTGGAGGAGAGGAGGAGGAGGAGGAGGAGGAGGAGAGAATGAGGAGGAGGAGAGGAGGAGAGGAGGAGAAGAGGAGGGGAGGAGGAGAGGAGGAGAGGAGGAGAGGAGTATAGGAGAGGAGGATGAGAGGAGAGGAGGAGAAGAGGAGGGGAGGAGAGGAGAGGAGAGGAGGAGAGGAGGAGGAGGAGAGGGGAGGAGAGGAGGAGAGGAGAGGAGGAGAAGAGGAGGGGAGGAGAGGACGAGAGGAGGAGAGGAGAGGAGATAAGGAGAGGAGGAGAGGAGAGGAGGAGGAGAGGAGGAGGAGAGGAGAGGAGGGGAGGAGGAGAGGAGAGGAGGAGGGGAGGAGGAGAGGAGGAGGAGGTGAGGAGAGGAGTAAAGGAGAGGAGGAGGAGAGGAGGAGGGGAGGAGGAGTGGAGAGGAGGAGGAGAGGAGGAGAGTAGGAAAGGAGAGAAGGAGGAGAGGAGGAGGAGAGGAGGAGGAGAGGGGAGGAGGAAAGGAGAGAAGGAGGGGAGGAGAGGAGAGGAGGAGGAGAGTGGAGGGGGAGAGGAGGGGAGAGGAGGAGGAGAGAAGGAGAGGAGGAGAGTAGGAGGAGGAGTAGGAGGAACAGAGGAGGAGGAGAGAGAAGGAGGAGAGGAGGACGAGAGAGAAGGAGGGGGAGAGGACGAGAGGAGGAGGAGAGGAGGAGGAAGAGAGGAGGAGGAGGAGAGGAGGAGGAGAGGAAGAGGAGGAGGAGAGGAGGAGGAGAGGAGGAGGAGGAGAGGAGAGGAGGAGGAGAAGAGGAGGAGGAGAGGAGGAGAGGAGGAGGAGTAGGAGGAGAGTAGGAGGAGGAGTAGGAGGAACAGAGGAGGAGGAGAGAGAAGGAGGAGAGGAGGACGAGAGAGAAGCAGGAGAGGAGGAGAGGAGGAGAGGAGGAGGAGAGGATGAGGAGGAGGAGAGGAGGAGAGGAGGAGGAGGAGGAGGGGAGGAGGAGAGGAGGAGAGGAGGAGGAGGAGGAGAGGAGAGGAGAGGAGGAGGAGGAGAGGAGGAGGAGGAGAGTAGGAGAGGAGGAGGAGAGGAGGAGGAGGAGAGGAGGAGGAAAATAAAGCTGGTGTGAGGAGTATAAATCTCAATATTTGATGTAAAACACTTCATAAAGTGTGAAGACTTGAGCGTCAGAAAAGTGTGGAGTCCAGTGGAGCTGAAGCAGGACGAACCTCATGTTTACACGATCTCTGTTCAAAAAGCTCCTGCAGATCCTCACGTTTACATGATCTCTGATCATCCATCCATCCATCTTCTCCCGCTTAATCCGGCTGGGTCGCAGGGGCAGCTTACTGCCCAATACTCATAGCACCTGACCCCCCCCCTATGAACCCCTCTGCAGGTGGTGAGCCCACAGGAGGGTGGACAACATGGTTCTTGATGTTAGTTCATAGGGGTGCGGGCATGTTTTAGGTTGATGGGGGAAACCGGAGTACCCGGAGGAAACCCATCCAGACACAGGGAGGAACATGCAAACTCCACACAGAAAGGCCCAGGTGACCCGGGGATCGAACCCACAACCGTCTTGCTGTGAAGCCTGAGTGTTGCCACTCAGCCACCGTGCCGCCATGATCTCTGTTCAAACATCTCAAATCTATTCCGTCTCAAAACTGCTCAGAAACTCAGAGGTGCAGCTCCTGGTCTCACCTTGGGAACAGTCGTCTCCGATCCACCCGGGGAAGCACTGGCACGAGCCGTCGATGGGGTTACAGGTGCCATTGTTGGTGCAGAGGCAGATCTCAGCGCAGACTCGCCCGTACCTGCCCGTGGGACACACTGAGGACAGGTGAGGACAGGGGAGGACAGGTGACAGGGGAGGACAGGTGAGGACAGGTGAGGACAGGTGACGACAGGGGAGGACAGGGGAGGACAGGGGAGGACAGGTGAGGACAGGTGAGGACAGGTGAGGACAGGGGAGGACAGGTGACAGGTGAGGACAGGTGACAGGGGAGGACAGGTGACAGGGGAGGACAGGGGAGGACAGGTGAGGACAGGGGAGGACAGGTGACAGGGGAGGACAGGGGAGGACAGGTGACAGGGGAGGACAGGGGAGGACAGGGGAGGACAGGTGACAGGGGAGGACAGGTGACAGGGGAGGACAGGTGACAGGGGAGGACAGGGGAGGACAGGGGAGGACAGGTGACACGGGAGGACAGGTGACAGGGGAGGACAGGGGAGGACAGGGGAGGACAGGGGAGGACAGGTGACAGGGGAGGACAGGTGACGGGGAGGACAGGTGACAGGGGAGGACAGGGGAGGACAGGTGACAGGGGAGGACAGGTGACAGGGGAGGACAGGGGAGGACAGGTGACAGGGGAGGACAGGTGACAGGGGAGGACAGGGGAGGACAGGGGAGGGGGACACAGAGGACAGAGGGACAGAGGGGAGTCTGGGTTAATATGTTTGTGTTCTCATGGAGAGGTCCACAGTCGCTCTGTCAGTGTCAGTTTGAGGGTCAGGTTCTGCTGTGACGTTCAGGTCCACACCCCCCAGACTCCCGGAGCGCCCCCCACAGGACGCCACGAGGGACACGGGCCAATCTCCAGCTCCATAAAGCTCATGTGAACTGTGCAAACTCCCATGAACCTCCAGCACTGATGGAGGGTGTAGAGCTGGACCAGTGTCCACGACCAGGACTGAGGAGATCCCCAAAGCTCTCCTTCCACCGTGTGACAACAAAACTGTCTGGCTCCACCCCTGGTCGAATGGCTCTAGTGTTTTATTCAGGAAATTCTTAAAGATTTTATTTGTTTTTAATTATACAAAATAAAACTGAACTGTAGAAATCACGATTAATTCATTAAGTCCATGAGCAGCAAATGACTAACAGAATCACCAGGAACATACGCACTGGGGCTAAACCAGGACTAGAGCAGGACTAAACCAGGACTAAACCAGGACTAGAGCAGGACTAAACCAGGACCAAACCAGGACTAAACCAGGACTAAACCAGGACCAAACCAGGACTAAACCAGGACCAAACCAGGACTAAACCAGGACCAAACCAGGACTAAACCAGGACTAAACCAGGACCAAACCAGGACCAAACCAGGACCAAACCAGGACTAAACCAGGACTAAACCAGGACTAAACCAGGACTAAACCAGTCTGGGTCAAATGAACACACCATGAGACTGTTTTAAAAGTGTCTGGAGCATATTACTGCCGACTACACTTTATTAAAGCAGACCTGTAGTACTAGTGCCTGTTGTATATTATAATCTCTATAGTCACAGCAGGCGCGGAACATGGACAAGAATAGAATAAAATAGACCGAACAGAACGTGGAGAAACATCTGAGGAGAACCACTCTGTAAAACCTCCTAAAACGCGCCAAAATCGGCTCCATAAACCGTCCATGTGTTACAGTTTGGAGCGGCCACTAAAGGAGAATCACAGCCCGGCCTCCAGATCTGCCCCATTTCCTCCACCGCAGAAGAGGAAGAATGACTGATGTGCTACAAAATGAAAATAGACCGTCCACACACACACACACACACACACACACGCACACACACACACACACACACACACACACACACACACACAATGCATATTTGATGAGATTAATATTTCACTGCTGTGTGCGTCTCTTAAATAAAACATGTCGTCTCAGAGAAAGCTCCATTGTGTGTTCGGAGGACGAGGGACAAATGGAGGGCAGGTGTGAGGAGACGATCTGATAGGCCCAGGCTCATTTCATCTCCTCATTTTAATTACTACATGTGAGCGCCTCTCCCTGTGTCTGCTCGGCTCCTGCACCCAACATCTGACACCGAGCGTCTCAGCAACATCTGCAGTCCACACAACACACTGAAGAAAAGTGATTCTCCGAGCTCCTGGAGCAGGCGGCACAACTGTGAGGCTCAGAACGTGTTATAACGTTCTGATGTTCCCATGTTCTGATGTTGTGATGTTCTATTGTTCTAATATACTGATGTTCTAATGTTCTGATGTTCCTCCTCACACACAGATCTGGAGTCGTGTTTGTTTCATTCACACGTTTGAGGAACTCTTTGTTTTTCATCTGTTACATCTGCAAAGCTCCAAACGCTCTGTCCCACCCTGTGATGTCATGAAGTGAACAGCTCCTTTTCCCTTTAGTTCAGTCGAGATCGGCGACTCCAGAAGATCTGAAACGATCCAGATGATTCTAGATAATAACGGTGTGACATGAGCCCTTTAAATTAATAATTCACGTCTAATGAAACTGAAGTTTTGGTTAGAAAATGTGTTCAAATTATTTGGAATATACGTTTTTATACATTTTTCAAATATGCAATTTATTCCATGCTTTTTCCATTATATATGTGTATATATATATATGTATGTATATGCAGAGTTTTCCCCACATAAGATGAATATCAGTAAGAATAAATAAATTACAGCTCATTACTTTGCAATAACCAGAAACAACCTGACACAGCCTCAGATTATATGTTGTGTTTTTCCTGGTTTTCCTGGTCAATTCCAAAAGAGTGAATTTCTTATACTTGAATAAAAAAATCTGCATGTTTATTTCAGAAATTCTTTAATTATTTTCTCAAGTGAATCTTATTTTTGCAAATTTTCTGTCAAATATCACAAAGTGAAAACAGTTTGAACAAAGTGATTGTTGTTTGTTCATATTTACAGAAAGGTCCAGAGTGCAGCACATGAAGGGAAATCAGATTCATTTGTTTTTTAATTAAAGTGAAATTCAGTGTGATTTTTTATGTTATCACAATAAAAAATCCTATAAAGCTGAACCCCGGTGACCTGTAATGAACAGATTTACAGGGACATTGAAGTCAAAGCATCACGCCCGGTCTTGTACATGTTTTCTGTAATCTCTTTGTGACATGTTTGACGCGCCTCTCTCAGGTAATAATCGGGAATAATCAGATTTCCATTGTCCGTGTGATCGTAGCTGCAGACGGAGAACCACAGCTGTGTTTAAACTCCCTCTGTCCCCGTGCACCTCGACCTCCCTGTGACCCCGGGCTCCTTCACGGGGGTTTGGAGAACGGACGTGTGATCAGATCTGAAGATGAGTCCGAGATGATGAGAAAAACATCTGGTGAATGTTTTTCTGTGGTAAATGTGTGTGTAAATGTGTGTGTAAATGTGTAAATGTGCGTTTGAATGTGTAAATGTGTGTGTATATGTGTAAATGTGTGTATAAATGTGTGTAAATGTGTGTGTAAATGTGTGTGTAAATGTGTATGTAAATGTGTAAATGTGTATGTAAATGTGTGTGTAAATGTGTAAATGTGTGTGTAAATGTGTAAATGTGTGTGTAAATGTGTATGTAAAAAATGTGTAAATGTGTGTGTAAATGTGTAAATGTGTGTGTAAATGTGTAAATGTGTAAATGTGTGTGTAAATGTGTAAATGTGTGTAAATGTGTAAATGTGTGTGTAAATGTGTAAATGTGTGTGTAAATGTGTAAATGTGTATAAATGTGTAAATGTGTGTAAATGTGTAAATGTGTGTGTAAATGTGTAAAAATGTGTAAATGTGTGTGTAAATGTGTGTAAACGTGTAAGTGTGTGTAAATGTGTAAATGTGTGTAAATGTGTGTGTGTGTGTAAATGTGTAAATGTGTGTAAATGTGTGTAAATGTGCAAATGTGTAAATGTGTGTAAATGTGTAAATGTGTGTAAATGTGTAAATGTGTGTGTAAATGTGTAAATGTGTGTGTAAATGTGTAAATGTGTGTGTAAATGTGTAAATGTGTGTAAATGTGTAAATGTGTGTGTAAATGTGTGTAAATGTGTGTGTAAATGTGTGTGTAAATGTGTAAATGTGTGTGTAAATGTGTAAATGTGTGTAAATGTGTGTAAATGTGTAAATGTGTGTGTAAATGTGTAAATGTGTGTGTAAATGTGTAAATGTGTGTGTAAATGTGTAAATGTGTGTGTAAATGTGTGTGTAAATGTGTAAATGTGTGTGTAAATGTGTAAATGTGTGTGTAAATGTGTAAATGTGTGTGTAAATGTGTGTAAATGTGTGTAAATGTGTAAATGTGTGTGTAAATGTGTAAATGTGTGTGTAAATGTGTGTGTAAATGTGTAAATGTGTGTGTAAATGTGTAAATGTGTGTGTAAATGTGTAAATGTGTGTGTGTAAATGTGTAAATGTGTGTGTAAATGTGTAAATGTGTAAATGTGTGTGTAAATGTGTGTGTAAATGTGTAAATGTGTGTGTAAATGTGTAAATGTGTGTGTAAATGTGTGTGTAAATGTGTAAATGTGTGTGTAAATGTGTAAATGTGTAAATGTGTGTGTAAATGTGTAAATGTGTAAATGTGTAAATGTGTGTGTAAATGTGTAAATGTGTAAATGTGTGTAAATGTGTGTAAATTTGTAAATGTGTGTGTAAATGTGTAAATGTGTAAATGTGTAAATGTGTGTGTAAATGTGTAAATGTGTAAATGTGTAAATGTGTGTGTAAATGTGTAAATGTGTGTGTAAATGTGTAAATGTGTGTGTAAATGTGTGTGTAAATGTGTGTAAATGTGTGTGTAAATGTGTGTAAATGTGTGTAAATGTGTAAACGTGTGTAAATGTGTAAACGTGTGTAAATGTGTAAACGTGTGTGTAAATGTGTAAATGTGTAAATGTGACAACGTGTGTAAATGTGTGTAAATGTGTAAATGTGTGTAAATGCGTAAATGTGTGTGTAAATGTGTAAATGTGTGTGTAAATGTGTGTGTAAATGTGTGTGTAAATGTGTAAATATGTATGTAAAAATGTGTAAATATGTGTGTAAATGTGTAAATGTGTATGTAAATGTATGTGTAAATGTGTAAATGTGTGTGTACATGTGTAAATGTGTGTGTAAAAGTGTAAATGTGTGTGTAAATGTGTGTGTAAATGTGTAAATGTGTATGTAAATGTGTATGTAAATGTGTGTGTAAATGTGTATGTAAATGTGTATGTAAATGTGTGTGTAAATGTGTGTGTAAAAGTGTAAATGTGTGTGTAAATGTTTAAATGTGTGTGTAAATGCGTAAATGTGTGTGTAAATGTGTAAATGTGTGTGTAAATGTGTATGTAAATGTGTGTGTAAATGTGTGTGTAAATGTGTAAGTAAATGTGTGTGTAAATGTGTGTGTAAATGTGTGTGTAAATGTGCAAATGCGTATGTAAATGTGTAAATGTGTGTGTAGACATTGGTGTTGGGGCAGATTTATGAAGCTGCTGGAGAATACGCCACATTTACACACACATTTAACCACACATTTACACATTTACACACATATTTACACACACATTTACACACACATTTACACACACATTTACACATTTACACACATATTTACACACACATTTACACACACATTTACACATTTACACACACCTTTACACATTTACACACATTTACACACACATTTACACATTTACACACATATTTACACACACATTTACACATTTACACACACATTTACACACACATTTACACATTTACACATTTACACACATTTACACACACATTTACACAGAAAAACATTCACAGATGCTCCACAGACCCACAGGGACACTGGCTGTGTGGAAAAGGTCATTATTCTTTATTCCACATTACTTCCTGAATACTGGCTTAGCTCCGCCCACTGTGTGATCAGTTCTGACCAATCAGAGCGAGAGCCGCTAGAGCGCGGCGTTCATATTGCCAAAACACAGAAGAATCCTACAAAACCTGCCCCTATGTGGAAGTTCATACACATAATCATTGGCTTGTTCAAGTTTTGAGATCCACAAATGTAAATTTAACATTTGGTCTTTACATATAGATGTGCACAGTATTTATCCATATGGCTCTTCTGTTTGTAAAATATGATTTGCATTTGTGGATCACCAATTACACAAATTCACACATTTCCTCTATGACTTATAACCCTCACAAACACAGACGCACAAACGTCCACTAGAGGGCAGTGTTGGTACAGGTGCTGAGGTGGGAGGAGTTTATCCAGGTACAAAAGTTCAGGTGAGAATAATCCTGCACAGAGCCGTCCTCTGCTGTAGGTAAAGAGTTTGTACGGTGGAATCAGGCTGTTTGTGTTTGTGGATTTCTCAAAAATACGTCCCAGAGGAAATCTGTGAATTTGTGTAATTGTTGATCCACAAATGTGAATCACATTTTACAAACTGAAATTTCAATTTTACAAATGTTTTTTTTTGTACACATCTATTTGTAAAGACCAAAATCCAAAGTTACAAATATTAAATTTGCATTTGTGGATGTGAAAACACAGTGACTGTAGATCAGCCTCTGAGCGTCTGAAGATTCATGAGGCAAAATCACATAAATACTCTGTTCTGAGGTCAGGTCAGACGACAGGTCACATTTGACATTTTATTACTTATTTTACTATTTTATTTTGACATTTTTTCATTTATATAATGAAATAATAATAATACATTTTATTTATTAGGCACCTTCCTTTCTGGACACTCGTGGTCTCCTAAAAATGATTAAAACACAGTTAAAGTGGGACAGTATTTAACTGGTTAATTGTATTTAGTCTTGTATTTGATTAGTTTTTAGTATTTATTGTTTTAATATGTATTAGACAGTATTTTAATTGACTGTTTATTGTTTTAGTGTCTTATTTGTCTTTTTTGCTACTTATTTAGAATTTATTATCACCATTTATATTTTTTCCTCTTTGTTATTATATTATATTGTGACATGTGAGCTTCTTTGTCCAAATCATTTCCTTGTGGATCAATAAAATTTGTCTGAGTCTGGGTCTGGGTCTGGGTCTGGGTCTGGGTTTGGGTCTGAGTCTGAGTCTGAGTCTGAGTCTGGGTCTGGGTCTGGGTCTGGGTCTGGGTCTGGGTCTGAGTCTGAGTCTGAGTCTGGGTCTGGGTCTGGGTCTGGGTCTGGGTCTGAGTCTGAGTCTGAGTCTGGGTCTGAGTTAGTATTTGTGGGTGTGAGCTGCAGTACCTGGAGTGGCCACTAGTCTGTCTCTTATCTCTTCTTACAGATCCACGTGTGGGTCATTACCCTGACCCTTCCTCCCTCTGCTGCCCCCGGTGGACATTACCCTGACCCCTCCTCCCTCTGCTGCCCCCGGTGGACATTACCCTGACCCCTCCTCCCTCTGCTGCCCCCGGTGGACATTACCCTGACCCGTCCTCCCTCTGCTGCCCCCGGTGGACATTACCCTGACCCCTCATCCCTCTGCTGCCCCCGGTGGACATTACCCTGACCCCTCCTCCCTCTGCTGCCCCCGGTGGACATTACCCTGACCCCTCCTCCCTCTGCTGCCCCCGGTGGACATTACCCTGACCCGTCCTCCCTCTGCTGCCCCCGGTGGACATTACCCTGACCCGTCCTCCCTCTGCTGCCCCCGGTGGACATTACCCTGACCCGTCCTCCCTCTGCTGCCCCCGGTGGACATTACCCTGACCCGTCCTCCCTCTGCTGCCCCCGGTGGACATTACCCTGACCCCTCCTCCCTCTGCTGCCCCCGGTGGACATTACCCTGACCCCTCCTCCCTCTGCTGCCCACGGTGGACATTACCCTGACCCGTCCCTCCCTCTGCTGCCCCCGGTGGACATTACCCTGACCCGTCCTCCCTCTGCTGCCCCCGGTGGACATTACCCTGACCCCTCCTCCCTCTGCTGCCCCCGGTGGACATTACCCTGACCCCTCCTCCCTCTGCTGCCCCCGGTGGACATTACCCTGACCCGTCCTCCCTCTGCTGCCCCTGGTGGACATTACCCTGACACGTCCTCCCTCTGCTGCCCCCGGTGGTCATTTCTCTCCCTTCACTTCTGTACAAACCCATTAAACTTTTATGGGATCCACAAGGCCCCGCGGAGTCCCCGGGATCTAAAGGAAACATCTGCATACGGCTCTGCGTTCGGAGAAATATTCAAACTGTTAACGTGGTTTAGCAACGACCAGTGACTCAAAACAATGTACATTTATTCTCTTTTTACACCAGATGCCCTCCCTGTGTCCCTGGTGGACCTGCAGTGTCAGAGTGGACCAAACTAATTATCTGAAAATGTATTCCAAAAAGCGTTCCTCTGTCACACTTGTTCCTCTCCCTGTGTTTTTATATTATCTTTATTTTCTGAACTGAACGAGGTTTTAATGATTCTAAATAAACTGTATTATTATTATTCCTGTCTGAGGGCAGAGCTCAGCGCCGACACAAGCTCCCACACGCCCACGGACTCTTAATCACCATTTTCCTCATTCATTAATTTTTTTAATTGTTTGCTTCATGTATTTTCACCAGACAAACAATTACAGACACTGAATTCGAACATAACTGTGAGAATTTAAGGTCAGAAAAACAAAAAAAACAACTATTCTCCAACATAAACTTTGATTGTTTGTATTGTCGATGTCCTCGTCTGTTTTAAAAATGGAGCACGAGTCCAGAATGAAGATGAACTGAACTGTAGCTGTTGGAAACTACCACTTCATGACATCACGAGGTGGAGCAGAGCGTTTGGAGCTTTGCAGATGTAACAGACGAATAATAAAGAGTTCCTCAAACATGTGAATGAAACAAACACGACTCCAGGTCTGAGTGTGAGGAGGAAACAGCAGAACATTAGAACAGGACTTAAAGCTCAGTCAGTTTAGTGTAATTTATGACCTTAAACGAACCACGTTTACATGAGAGCTTTAATTCTGAATAAAAATGAATTCAACATGTAAACTCTTAATTCTAATGGAAATGATTCTTGTGAATTAATCTTAATCCTGAAGTCAGTGGGTTTATTCTGATTTTAAAGCCGGATGAATTTCTTCCTGGATCATGTAAATGTTTCTTCTTCTTCAAAATAATCCCGGTGGTTGGTGCTCGTTGGCTCGTCCTTCTGACGCGATCCGGACGATCCGGCTCCTCCAGTCGTCTCTTGGGACTTTCCTCCACGTCTCTTTGAATTTGTGAGCGGGATGTGGGAGTGGAGTGACGTGTGGCAGCCTCACACTCAGTTTGTCTTCTTCCTCCTTCTCCCACACTCTTCCCTTCTCCTCCTCAGCTCACAGACGGAAAGCGTGAGGAGAGAATTCTCCAGCTGCTCGGAACTAGGGGCAGGATTAGTCGATTAATCAATAATTGATCATTAAGAGTTTGGTGGATCAGGTTCATGTTAATGGCCAAACTGAATGTCGGTGTCTGTGTAACGTAGCCTGAGGAGTCGAGGTCTGAGCACAAACTCTGGAGCCTCACAGTCCCACGTCTCGGCTCTGGCTCCTTGGAGATCCCTATATTCCTCAGAGTGCGTTTCCCTGCACATCAGTGTCCCGGGTATGATCGGGTTTTTGAGTGTCCCGGTTTCACATGTTTACGCAGCATTTGCAACGCGACATACGCACAGAACAGACTCAGCACCAGCAGAACATCCTCTGTCACAGAGAGAACACTCATATTCACTGAGTCATAGAGAGAACACTCATATTCACTGAGTCACAGAAAGAACACTCATATTCACTGAGTCATAGAGAGAACACTCATATTCACTGAGTCACAGAGAGAACACTCATATTCACTGAGTCACAGAGAGAACACTCATATTCACTGAGTCACAGAGAGAACACTCATATTCACTGAGTCACAGAGAGAACACTCATATTCACTGAGTCATAGAGAGAACACTCATATTCACTGAGTCACAGAGAGAACACTCATTTTCACTGAGTCACCGAGAGAACACTCATATTCACTGAGTCACCGAGAGAACACTCATATTCACTGAGTCACAGAGAGAACACTCATATTCACTGAGTCACAGAGAGAACACTCATATTCACTGAGTCACAGAGAGAACACTCATATTCACTGAGTCACCGAGAGAACACTCATATTCACTGAGTCACAGAGAGAACACTCATATTCACTGAGTCACAGAGAGAACACTCATATTCACTGAGTCATAGAGAGAACACTCATATTCACTGAGTCACAGAGAGAACACTCATATTCACTGAGTCACAGAGAGAACACTCATATTCACTGAGTCACAGAGAGAACACTCATATTCACTGAGTCATAGAGAGAACACTCATATTCACTGAGTCACAGAGAGAACACTCATATTCACTGAGTCACAGGGAGAACACTCATATTCACTGAGTCACAGAGAGAACACTCATATTCACTGAGTCACAGCGAGAACACTCATATTCACTGAGTCGAGTCCTTTAGTCCCACAGAAGCGGAAGCAGCAGCACAAGGAAAGAGCTGCTTTTTTCAGCTCTTACACTTTATGCAAATGAGCCGTGAGGTTTAAGTTTAGTTTGTGTAAAACATAAATGTTTAAATCTGCAGTAAACACATTCTGACCTCACTCTGATGAGGCTCTGGAGTCAGGACGTTTATGTGTTTAAAGTTCACTTTATTTATGCAGATTAGTAATAGTAATAATAGTGATGATAATTTTTACATAAAATGTTAATGATTGATCGAAAATCGATTGTTAATTTTCCTGACAGTTTAATCGAATGCTCGTCCCTAATCGGAGCCACTGCGGAAAAAGTTTGGATCGACAGAAAAGCCGGAGCAGCTGAAGTGTGGGTTTTCTTCCCAAAGACGGAAATCCGTTTGTGTCGCTGTCCAATCAGAACCTTCCCCACCCCCAGACGCTGAGCCCCATTAAATAAAGATGGTTTAATGTGTTAATAATGAATTCATAATTCAAACCCTCATGTAAACGTGGCCACTGACCGTCAGAATGTGGTGATGTGAAATCAAGTGTGATGTGATCAGCCTGAAGGAGCAGAGCGAAGGCTGAGGAGCACTTCAGGGCTGTAGATCTGTGGGTCTGTGGGGGTCCCTGGGGTGTGTGGGGGTCCCTGGGGTGTGTGGGGGTCCCTGAGGTGTGTGGGGGTCCCTGAGGTGTGTGGGGGTCCCTCGGGGTGTGTGGGGGTCCCTGGGGTGTGTGGGGGTCCCTGGGGTGTGTGGGGGTCCCTGAGGTGTGTGGGGGTCCCTGGGGTGTGTGTGGGTCCCTCGGGGGTCCCTGGGGTGTGTGTGGGTCCCTGGGGTGTGTGGGGGTCCCTGAGGTGTGTGGGGGTCCCTGAGGTGTGTGGGGGTCCCTGGGGTGTGTGGGGGTCCCTGAGGTGTGTGGGGGTCCCTGGGGTGTGTGGGGGTCCCTGGGGTGTGTGGGGGTCCCTGAGGTGTGTGGGGGTCCCTGGGGTGTGTGGGGGTCCCTCGGGGGTCCCTGGGGTGTGTGGGGGTCCCTCGGGGGTCCCTGGGGTGTGTGGGGGTCCCTGGGGTGTGTGGGGGTCCCTGGGGTGTGTGGGGGTCCCTCGGGGGTCCCTCGGGGGCCGTGTTTCTGTGGACTTGCCTTGATTACACAGAGATCCGGTGAAGCCAGACAAACAGTCGCAGTGGCCGGTGACGTGGTGACAGGCGCCGGTGCTGTGGACGCACTGGGGACAGGACTGACTGCAGCGGTGCCCATAGAACCCCGGAGAGCAGACTGCAAAACAGGAGGAGGAGAGGAGGAGAGGAGGAGAGGAGGAGGAGGAGGAGGAGAAGGAGAGGAGGAGGAGAGGAGGAGGAGGAGGAGGAGGAGGAGAGGAGGAGGAGAGGAGGAGGAGGAGAGGAGGAGGAGGAGAGGAGGAGGAGGAGGAGAGGAGGAGGAGGAGGAGGAGAGGAGGAGGAGGAGAGGAGGAGGAGGAGGAGGAGGAGGAGGAGGAAGAGGAGGAGGAGGAGAGGAGGAGGAGGAGGAGGAGAGGAGGAGGAGGAGGAGGAGGAGGAGAGGAGGGGGAGGAGGAGAGGAGGAGAGAAGGAGGAGGAGAGGAGGAGGAGAGGAGGAGGAGGAGAGGAGGAGAGGAGGAGGAGGAGGAGGAGGAGGAGAGGAGGAGAGGAGCTGTGATCAAAGGCAGGACGAGGACAGAGAAGACAGCAGAGGGAGGAGGACACAGGCCCGACCGCTTCATCACCTCCACCAGACAAATCACATGAATTATTCACTCACACCTCAGGACTTTTACATAAAGATGAACTCTGGAACTTTGTAAGTGGACGTCTGCCGTCTGATGGTGTCCATGGAGATTAGGGCAGTGACACCATGTTCCACAGTATCGCCTCAAACACGTCTGCAGCCTGAAAAAAGCCTTAAGACACTAAGCCAAACTGAGGAACATTCTGGAAAACAAATGACATTTACCTTCAGCAGAAATGTTACACAGTGAAGCTTTAAGTGCTTTATCAGACGCGTCTCTGTGCCAATAAAATGTGAAAGACAAAGTGATAAAAATAAGACGCTGGTGAAAAAGTTTTGTTTGATGGAAAAGTCCCCGTGACCCAGCCGGATAAAGCGGGAGAAGATGGATGGATGGAAAAGTCCGTCTCCTGTCAGCACATCACGGCCAACATTTTATTCCTTATTCTTCTGTTTTATTTGGACTTGTACATTTATATTTGTATAATTCTGCTTTATTTCTCACACGTCTTATTTAGAATTTATTATCACCATTTATATTTTGACTCTGTTCTGATCTTATATCAGGGCAAAGGATCATGGGAAAAGTATAAAAGTGCATTAAAACCTAAAAGTGTTTTAATGCTAAACCAGGACTAAACCAGGACTAAACCAGGACTAAACCAGGACTAAACCAGGACTAAACCAGGACTGAACCAGGACTAAACCAGGACTAAACCAGGACTAAACCAGGACTAAACGAGGACTGAACGAGGACTGAACCAGGACTGAACCAGGACTAAACCAGGACTAAACCAGGACTGAACCAGGACTGAACCAGGACTGAACCAGGACTAAACCAGGACTAAACCAGGACTAAACCAGGACTAAACCAGGACTAAACCAGGACTGAACCAGGACTAAACCAGGACTAAACCAGGACTAAACCAGGACTGAACCAGGACTGAACCAGGACTAAACCAGGACTAAACCAGGACTGAACCAGGACTGAACCAGGACTAAACCAGGACTAAACCAGGACTGAACCAGGACTAAACCAGGACTGAACCAGGACTAAACCAGGACTAAACCAGGACTAAACCAGGACTAAACCAGGACTGAACCAGGACTAAACCAGGACTAAACCAGGACTGAACCAGGACTAAACCAGGACTAAACCAGGACTAAACCAGGACTGAACCAGGACTAAACAAGGACTGAACCAGGACTAAACCAGGACTAAACCAGGACTGAACCAGGACTAAACCAGGACTAAACCAGGACTGAACCAGGACTGAACCAGGACTAAACCAGGACTAAACCAGGACTGAACCAGGACTAAACCAGGACTAAACCAGGACTAAACCAGGACTGAACCAGGACTAAACCAGGACTAAACCAGGACTGAACCAGGACTAAACCAGGACTAAACCAGGACTAAACCAGGACTGAACCAGGACTAAACCAGGACTAAACCAGGACTGAACCAGGACTGAACCAGGACTAAACCAGGACTGAACCAGGACTAAACCAGGACTAAACCAGGACTAAACCAGGACTGAACCAGGACTAAACCAGGACTGAACCAGGACTAAACCAGGACTAAACCAGGACTGAACCAGGACTGAACCAGGACTGAACCAGGACTAAACCAGGACTAAACCAGGACTAAACCAGGACTGAACCAGGACTGAACCAGGACTAAACCAGGACTGAACCAGGACTAAACCAGGACTAAACCAGGACTAAACCAGGACTGAACCAGGACTGAACCAGGACTAAACCAGGACTAAACCAGGACTGAACCAGGACTGAACCAGGACTAAACCAGGACTAAACCAGGACTGAACCAGGACTAAACCAGGACTGAACCAGGACTAAACCAGGACTAAACCAGGACTAAACCAGGACTGAACCAGGACTGAACCAGGACTAAACCAGGACTGAACCAGGACTAAACCAGGACTAAACCAGGACTAAACCAGGACTGAACCAGGACTAAACCAGGACTATACCAGGACTGAACCAGGACGAAACAAGGACTGAACCAGGACTAAACCAGGACTAAACCAGGACTAAACCAGGACTGAACCAGGACTAAAACAGGACTAAAACAGGACTAAACCAGGACTGAACCCGGACTAAACCAGGATTAACCAGGACTAAACCAGGATTAAACCAGGACTAAACCAGGACTGAACCAGGACTAAACCAGGACTAAACCAGGACTGAACCAGGACTGAACCCGGACTAAACCAGGACTAAACCAGGACTAAACCAGGACGAAAACAGGACTGAACCAGGACTAAACCAGGACTAAACCAGGACTGAACCAGGACTAAACAAGGACTGAACCAGGACTGAACCAGGACTGAACCAGGACTGAACCAGGACTAAACCAGGACTAAACCAGGACTAAAGCAGGACTAAACCAGGACTGAACCAGGACTAAACCAGGACTAAAACAGGACTAAAGCAGGACTAAACCAGGACTGAACCCGGACTAAACCAGGACTGAACCAGGACTAAACCAGGACTGAACCAGGACTAAACCAGGACTAAACCAGGACTGAACCAGGACTGAACCAGGACTAAAACAGGACTAAAACAGGACTAAAAAAGGACTGAACCCGGACTGAACCAGGACTGAACCAGGACTAAACCAGGGCTAAACCAGGGCTGAACCAGGACTGAACCAGGACTAAAAGAGGAATAAACCAGGACTGAACCAGGACTAAACCAGGACTAAACCAGGACTAAACCAGGACTGAACCAGGACTGAACCAGGACTGAACCAGGACTAAAACAGGACAAAAACAGGACTAAACCAGGACTGAACCCAAACTAAACCAGGACTAAACCAGGACTAAACCAGGACTGAACCAGGACTAAACCAGGACTAAACCAGGACTGAACCAGGACTGAACCAGGACTAAACCAGGACTAAACCAGGACTAAACCAGGACTGAACCAGGACTAAACCAGGACTGAACCAGGACTAAAACAGGACTGAACCAGGACTGAACCAGGACTGAACCAGGACTAAACCAGGACTAAACCAGGACTGAACCAGGACTAAACCAGGACTAAACCAGGACTAAACCAGGACTAAACCAGGACTGAACCAGGACTAAACCAGGACTAAACCAGGACTGAACCAGGACTAAACCAGGACTGAACCAGGACTAAACCAGGACTAAACCAGGACTGAACCAGGACTAAACCAGGACTAAACCAGGACTAAACCAGGACTAAACCAGGACTGAACCAGGACTAAACCAGGACTAAACCAGGACTGAACCAGGACTAAACCAGGACTAAAACAGGACTAAACCAGGACTAAACCAGGACTGAACCAGGACTGAACCAGGACTGAACCAGGACTAAACCAGGACTGAACCAGGACTAAACCAGGACTAAACCAGGACTAAACCAGGACTAAAACAGGACTAAACCAGGACTGAACAAGGACTAAACCAGGACTAAAACAGGACTAAAACAGGACTAAAACAGGACTAAACCAGGACTGAACAAGGACTAAACCAGGACTAAAACAGGACTAAAACAGGACTGAACCAGGACTAAACCAGGACTAAAACAGGACTAAACCAGGACTGAACCAGGACTAAACCAGGACTAAACCAGGGCTAAAACAGGACTAAAACAGGACTAAAACAGGACTAAACCAGGACTGAAACAGGACTAAAACAGGACTAAAACAGGACTGAACCAGGACTAAACCAGGACTAAAACAGGACTAAACCAGGACTGAACCAGGACTAAAACAAGACTAAAGCAGGACTAAACCAGGACTAATTCAGGACTAAACCAGGACTAAACCAGGACTAAACCAGGACTAAACCAGGACTAAACCAGGACTGAACCAGGACTGAACCAGGACTAAACCAGGACTAAACCAGGACTGAACCAGGACTAAACCAGGACTAAACCAGGACTAAACCAGGACTGAACCAGGACTGAACCAGGACTAAACCAGGACTAAACCAGGACTAAACCAGGACTGAACCAGGACTGAACCAGGACTGAACCAGGACTAAACCAGGACTAAACCAGGACTAAAACAGGACTAAACCAGGACTGAACCAGGACTAAACCAGGACTAAACCAGGACTAAACCAGGACTAAACCAGGACTAAACCAGGACTGAACCAGGACTAAACCAGGACTAAACCAGGACTGAACCAGGACTGAACCAGGACTAAACCAGGACTAAACCAGGACTGAACCAGGACTAAACCAGGACTGAACCAGGACTAAACCAGGACTAAACCAGGACTGAACCAGGACTAAACCAGGACTAAACCAGGACTAAACCAGGACTGAACCAGGACTAAACCAGGACTGAACCAGGACTAAACCAGGACTAAACCAGGACTAAACCAGGACTAAACCAGGACTAAACCAGGACTAAACCAGGACTGAACCAGGACTAAACCAGGACTAAACCAGGACTGAACCAGGACTAAACCAGGACTAAACCAGGACTAAACCAGGACTGAACCAGGACTAAACCAGGACTGAACCAGGACTAAACCAGGACTAAACCAGGACTAAACCAGGACTAAACCAGGACTAAACCAGGACTGAACCAGGACTGAACCAGGACTGAACCAGGACTAAAACCGGACGAATACCAGACTAAACAAGGACTGAACCCGGACTAATCCAGGACTAAAACCAGGACTAAAACCAGGACTAAACCAACTGAACCAGGACTAAACCAGACTACTAAACCAGGACTAAACCAGGACTAAACCAGGACTAAACCAGGACTGAACCAGGACTGAACCAGGACTGAACCAGGACTAAAACCAGGACTAAAACCAGGACTAAACCAGGACTGAACCAGGACTAAACCAGGACTGAACCAGGACTAAACCAGGACTAAACCAGGACTGAACCAGGACTGAACCAGGACTAAACCAGGACTGAACCAGGACTAAACCAGGACTAAACCAGGACTAAACCAGGACTAAACCAGGACTAAACCAGGACTGAACCAGGACTAAACCAGGACTAAACCAGGACTGAACCAGGACTGAACCAGGACTAAACCAGGACTAAACCAGGACTAAACCAGGACTAAACCAGGACTGAACCAGGACTGAACCAGGACTAAACCAGGACTAAACCAGGACTAAACCAGGACTAAACCAGGACTAAACCAGGACTAAACCAGGACTAAACCAGGACTGAACCAGGACTAAACCAGGACTAAAACAGGACTGAACCAGGACTAAAACAGGACTAAACCAGGACTAAACCAGGACTAAACCAGGACTAAACCAGGACTGAACCAGGACTGAACCAGGACTAAACCAGGACTAAACCAGGACTGAACCAGGACTAAACCAGGACTAAACCAGGACTAAACCAGGACTAAAACAGGACTAAAACAGGACTAAACCAGGACTAAACCAGGACTAAACCAGGACTAAAACAGGACTAAACCAGGACTAAACCAGGACTGAACCAGGACTAAACCAGGACTAAACCAGGACTAAACCAGGACTGAACCAGGACTGAACCAGGACTGAACCAGGACTAAACCAGGACTGAACCAGGACTAAACCAGGACTAAACCAGGACTAAACCAGGACTAAAACAGGACTAAACAGGACTGAACCAGGACTAAACCAGGACTGAACCAGGACTAAACCAGGACTGAACCAGGACTAAACCAGGACTGACTAAACCAGGACTAAACCAGGACTGAACCAGGACTGAACCAGGACTGAACCAGGACTAAACCAGGACTAAACCAGGACTGAACCAGGACTAAACCAGGACTAAACCAGGACTAAACCAGGACTAAACCAGGAATAAACCAGGACTAAACCATGACTGAACCAGGACTAAACCAGGACTAAACCAGGACTGAACCAGGACTAAACCAGGACTAAACCAGGACTGAACTGGGACTAAACTAGGACTAAACCAGGACTAAACCGGGACTGAACCAGGACTAAACAGGACTAAACCAGGACTAAACCAGGACTGAACCAGGACTAAACCAGGACTAAACCGGGACTAAACCAGGACTAAACCAGGACTGAACCAGGACTAAAACAGGACTAAAACAGGACTGAACCAGGACTAAACCAGGACTAAAACAGGACTAAACCAGGACTAAACCAGGACTAAACCAGGACTGAACCAGGACTAAACCAGGACTAAACCAGGACTAAACCAGGACTGAACCAGGACTGAACCAGGACTAAACCAGGACTAAAACAGGACTAAACCAGGACTGAACCAGGACTAAACCAGGACTAAACCAGGACTGAACCAGGACTGAAAGAGGACTAAACCAGGACTGAAAGAGGACTAAACCAGGACTAAACCAGGACTGAACCAGGACTAGACCAGGACTACACCAGGACTAAACCAGGACTAAACCAGGACTACACCAGGACTAAACCAGGACTAAACCAGGACTAAACCAGGACTAAACCAGGACTAAAACCAGGACTAAACCAGGACTGAAACAGGACTAAACCAGGACTGAAACCAGGACTGAACCAGGACTAAACCAGGACTAAACCAGGACTGAACCAGGACTAAACCAGGACTAAACCAGGACTGAACCAGGACTGAACCAGGACTAAACCAGGACTAAACCAGGACTGAACCAGGACTGAACCAGGACTGAACCAGGACTAAACCAGGACTGAACCAGGACTAAACCAGGACTAAACCAGGACTAAACCAGGACTAAACCAGGACTAAACCAGGACTAAACCAGGACTAAACCAGGACTAAACCAGGACTAAACCAGGACTGAACCAGGGACTAAACCAGGACTGAACCAGGACTGAACCAGGACTGAACCAGGACTAAACCAGGACTGAACCAGGACTAAACCAGGACTAAACCAGGACTAAACCAGGACTGAACCAGGACTAAACCAGGACTGAACCAGGACTAAACCAGGACTAAACCAGGACTAAACCAGGACTAAACCAGGACTAAACCAGGACTAAACCAGGACTAAACCAGGACTGAACCAGGACTGAACCAGGACTGAACCAGGACTAAACCAGGACTGAACCAGGACTAAACCAGGACTAAACCAGGACTAAAACAGGACTAAAACAGGACTAAACCAGGACTAAACCAGGACTAAACCAGGACTAAAACAGGACTAAACAAGGACTGAACCAGGACTAAACAAGGACTGAACCAGGGCTAAACCAGGACTAAACCAGGACTGAACCAGGACTAAACCAGGACTAAACCAGGACTAAACCAGGACTGAACCAGGACTAAAGCAGGACTAAACCAGGACTGAACCAGGACTAAACCAGGACTAAAACAGGACTAAAGCAGGACTAAACCAGGACTGAACCCGGACTAAACCAGGACTGAACCAGGACTGAACCAGGACTGAACCAGGACTAAACCAGGACTGAACCAGGACTAAACCAGGACTAAACCAGGACTAAACCAGGACTAAAACAGGACTAAACCAGGACTGAACAAGGACCAAAATCAGGACTAAAACAGGACTAAAACAGGACTAAAACAGGACTAAACCAGGACTGAACAAGGACTAAACCAGGACTAAAACAGGACTAAAACAGGACTGAACCAGGACTAAACCAGGACTAAAACAGGACTAAACCAGGACTGAACCAGGACTAAACCAGGACTAAACCAGGGCTAAAACAGGACTAAAACAGGACTAAAACAGGACTAAACCAGGACTGAAACAGGACTAAAACAGGACTAAAACAGGACTGAACCAGGACTAAACCAGGACTAAAACAGGACTAAACCAGGACTGAACCAGGACTAAAACAAGACTAAAGCAGGACTAAACCAGGACTAAATCAGGACTAAACCAGGACTAAAACAGGACTAAACCAGGACTAAAACAGGACTAAACCAGGACTGAACCAGGACTGAACCAGGTCTAAACCAGGGCTAAACCAGAACTGAACAAGGACTAAACCAGGACTAAACGAGGACTGAACCAGGACTGAACCAGGACTAGACCAGGACTAAACCAGGACTAAACCAGGACTGAACCAGGACTGAACCAGGACTGAACCAGGACTAGACCAGGACTAAACCAGGACTAAAACAGGACTAAACCAGGACTGAACCAGGACTAAACCAGGACTAAACCAGGACTAAACCAAGTCTAAACCAGGGCTAAACCATGACTGAACAAGGACTAAACCAGGACTGAACCAGGACTGAACCAGGACTGAACCAGGACTAAACCAGGACTGAACCAGGACTAGACAAGGACTAAACCAGGACTAAACCAGGACTGAACCAGGACTAAATCAGGACTGAACCAGGACTAAGAACTCCTCCTGTCTCCTCTCCTCTCCTCCTGTCTCCTCCTGTCTCCTCCTGTCTCCTCTCCTGTCTCCTCCTGTCTCCTCCTGTCTCCTCCTGTCCCCTACTGTCTCCTACTGTCTCCTCTGCTCTCCTCCTGTCTCCTCCTGTCTCCTCCTGTCTCCTCTCCTCTCCTCCTGTCTCCTCTCCTGTCTCCTCCTGTCCCCTCCTGTCTCCTCCTGTCCCCTACTGTCTCCTCCTGTCTCCTCTCCTCTCCTCCTGTCTCCTCCTGTCTCCTCTCCTCTCCTCCTGTCTCCTCCTGTCTCCTCTCCTGTCTCCTCCTGTCCCCTCCTGTCTCCTCCTGTCTCCTCTCCTCTCCTCCTGTCTCCTCCTGTCCCCTCCTGTCTCCTCCTGTCTCCTCCTGTCTCCTCTCCTCCTGTCTCCTCCTGTCTCCTCTCCTGTCTCCTCCTGTCCCCTCCTGTCTCCTCCTGTCTCCTCCTGTCTCCTCTCCTCCTGTCTCCTCCTGTCTCCTCCTGTCTCCTCCTGTCTCTTCTCCTCTCCTCCTGTCTCGTCCTGTCCCCTCCTGTCTCCTCCTGTCTCCTCCTGTCTCCTCTCCTCTCCTCTCCTGTCTCCTCCTGTCTCCTCCTGTCCCCTCCTGTCTTCTCCTGTCTCCTCCTGTCTCCTCTCCTCTCCTCCTGTCTCCTCCTGTCCCCTCCTGTCTCCTCCTGTCTATTCTCCTCTCCTCCTGTCTCCTCCTGTCTCCTCTCCTCTCCTCTCCTGTCTCCTCCTGTCTCCTCCTGTCCCCTCCTGTCCCCTCCTGTCTCCTCCTGTCTCCTCTCCTCCTGACTCCTCCTGTCCCCTCCTGTCCCCTCCTGTCTCCTCCTGTCTATTCTCCTCTCCTCCTGTCTCCTCCTGTCTCCTCTCCTCTCCTGTCTCCTCCTGTCTCCTCCTGTCCCCTCCTGTCCCCTCCTGTCTCCTCTCCTCTCCTCCTGTCTCCTCCTGTCTCCTCCTGTCCCCTCCTGTCTCCTCCTGTCTCCTCTCCTCCTGTCTCCTCCTGTCCCCTCCTGTCTCCTCCTGTCTCCTCCTGTCTCCTCTCCTCTCCTCCTGTCTCCTCCTGTCCCCTCCTGTCCCCTCCTGTCTCCTCCTGTCTCCTCTCCTCTCCTCCTGTCTCCTCCTGTCCCCTCCTGTCTCCTCCTGTCTCCTCTCCTCTCCTCCTGTCTCCTCCTGTCCCCTCCTGTCCCCTCCTGTCTCCTCTCCTCTCCTGTCTCCTCCTGTCTCCTCCTGTCTCCTCCTGTCTCCTCTCCTCTCCTCTCCTCTCCTGTCTCCTCCTGTCTCCTCCTGTCTCCTCCTGTCTCCTCTCCTCTCCTGTCTCCTCCTGTCCCCTCCTGTCCCCTCCTGTCCCCTCCTGTCTCCTCCTGTCTCCTCTCCTCTCCTCCTGTCTCCTCGTGTCCCCCGGGGAGCAGAGGTGGTGATTGGAGCTGCTGATGAAGAGGCTCAGACCCTCTGCTGTGAGGAGCTCATGTCCTCCACACGTGTCCTCCAGAGGAAGGTCACAGCTTCAGGACGACTCCAGGGCTCCACTTGTGTCTGTTCACACTGTTCCTACGGACTGTTTAGAGCTGAGGTCATCCACATCCTCTGGGCTGTGACGCTAACTGGAGGCTCTGCTCTGTCTGACGCTCTGTGAGACTTTCATCTGAGCTTTGAAAGAGCTGCTTTCACTGGAACAGTACTACAGAGTACTACACAGTACTACACAGTACTACATAGTACTGTACAGTACTGTGTAGTACTGTGTAGTACACTGTAGTACTGTGTAGTACTGTGTAGTACTGTGTAGTACTCTGTAGTGCTGTGTAGTACTGTGTAGTACTGTATAGTACTGTGTAGTGCTGTGTAGTACTGTGTAGTACTGAGTAGTACTGTGTAGTACTCTGTAGTGCTGTGTAGTGCTGTGTAGTACTGTGTAGTGCTGAGTAGTACTGTGTAGTACTCTGTAGTGCTGTGTAGTGCTGTGTAATACTGTGTAGTACTGTGTAGTGCTGTGTAGTACTGTGTAGTACTGTGTAGTGCTGTGTAGTAGTGTGTTGTACTGAGTAGTACTGTGTAGTACTCTGTAGTGCTGTGTAGTACTGTGTAGTACTGAGTAGTACTGTGTAGTACTCTGTAGTGCTGTGTAGTGCTGTGTAGTACTGTGTAGTGCTGGGTAGTACTGTGTAGTACTGTGTAGTACTGTGTAGTACTGTATAGTACTGTGTAGTACTGTGTAGTACTGTGTAGTGCTGTGTAGTACTGTGTAGTACTGTATAGTACTGTGTAGTACTGTATAGTACTGTGTAGTACTGTGTAGTACTGTGTAGTGCTGTGTAGTACTGTGTAGTACTGTATAGTACTGTATAGTACTGTGCAGTACTGTATAGTACTGTATAGTACTGTGAAGTACTGTATAGTACTGTGTATTACTGTATAGTACTGTATATTGCTGTATAGTACTGTGCAGTACTGTATAGTACTGTGTATTGCTGTATAGTACTGTGCAGTACTGTATAGTACTGTGTATTGCTGTGTAGTACTGTATAGTGCTGTGTAGTACTGTATAGTACTGTGTAGTACTGTATAGTACTGTGCATTAGTGTGGTGTACTGTGTAGTACTGTATAGTACTGTGTAGTACTGTATAGTACAGTGTAGTACTGCATAGTACTGTATAGTACTGTAGAGTACTGTATAGTACTGTGTAGTACTGTGTAGTATTGTGTAGTACTGTATAGTACTGTATAGTACAGTGTAGTACTGTATAGTACTGTGCAGTACTGTATAGTACTGTGTATTGCTGTGTAGTACTGTACAGTGCTGTGTAGTACTGTATAGTACTGTATAGTACTGTGCATTAGTGTGGTGTACTGTGTAGTACTGTGTGGTACTGTATAGTACTGTGTAGTACTGTATAGTACTGTATATTACTGTATAGTACTGTGTAGTACTGTATAGTACTGTGTAGTACTGCATAGTACTGTATAGTACTGTATAGTACTGTATAGTACTGTGTAGTACTGTGTAGTATTGTGTAGTACTGTGTAGTACTGTGTAGTATCGTTTAGTACTGTATAGTACTGTATAGTACTGTATAGTACTGTGTAGTACTGTATAGTACTGTGTAGTACTGTATAGTACTGTGTAGTACTGTGTAGTACTGTGTAGTACTGTGTAGTATTGAGTATTAGTGTGTAGTACTGTGTAGTACTGTGTAGTATTGTGTATTAGTGTGTAGTACTGTGTAGTACTGTATAGTACTGTATAGTACTGTGTAGTACTGTGTAGTACTGTGTAGTACTGTGTATTAGTGTGTAGTACTGTGTAGTACTGTGTACTACTGTGTAGTACTGTGTATAAGTGTGTACTACTGTGTAGTACTGTATAGTACTGTGTAATACTGTATAGTACTGTGTAGTACTATGTAGTACTGTGTAGTGCTGTGTAGTACTGTGAAGTACTGAGTAGTACTGTGTAGTACTCTGTAGTGCTGTGTAGTACTGTGTAGTACTGAGTAGTACTGTGTAGTATTCTGTACTGCTGTGTAGTGCTGTGTAGTACTGTATAGTACTGTGTAGTACTGTACAGTACTGTGTAGTACTGTGTAGTACTGTGTAGTACTGTGTAGTACTCTGTAGTACTGTGTAGTGCTGTGTAGTACTCTATAGTACTGTGTAGTACTGTGTAGTACTGTATAGTATTGTATAGTACTGTGAAGTACTGTATAGTACTGTGTATTACTGTATAGTACTGTATAGTACTGTATAATACTGTATAGTACTGTGAAGTACTGTATAGTACTGTGTATTACTGTATAGTACTGTATAGTACTGTGTATTGCTGTATAGTACTGTGCAGTACTGTATAATACTGTGCAGTACTGTATAGTACTGTGTATTGCTGTGTAGCACTGTATAGTCCTGTGTAGTACTGTATAGTACTGTGCATTAGTGTGGTGTACTGTGTAGTACTGTGTAGTACTGTGTAGTACTGTATAGTACTGTATAGTACTGTGTAGTACTGTATAGTACTGTGTAGTACTGTATAGTACTGTATATTACTGTATAGTACTGTTTATTACTGTATTGTACTGTGTAGTACTGTATAGTACTGTGTAGTACTGCATAGTACTGTATAGTACTGTATAGTACTGTATAGTACTGTGTAGTACTGTGTAGTATTGTGTAGTACTGTGTAGTGCTGTGTAGTACTGTGTAGTACTGTATAGTACTGTATAGTACTGTGCAGTACTGTATAGTAATGTATAGTACTGTGAAGTACTGTATAGTACTGTGTATTACTGTATAGTACTGTATATTGCTGTATAGTACTGTGCAGTACTGTATAGTACTGTGTATTGCTGTATAGTACTGTGCAGTACTGTATAGTACTGTGTATTGCTGTGTAGTACTGTATAGTGCTGTGTAGTACTGTATAGTACTGTGTAGTACTGTATAGTACTGTGCATTAGTGTGGTGTACTGTGTAGTACTGTATAGTACTGTGTAGTACTGTATAGTACTGTGTAGTACTGCATAGTACTGTATAGTACTGTATAGTACTGTATAGTACTGTGTAGTACTGCATAGTACTGTATAGTACTGTAGAGTACTGTATAGTACTGTGTAGTACTGTGTAGTACTGTGCAGTACTGTATAGTACTGTGTATTGCTGTGTAGTACTGTACAGTGCTGTGTAGTACTGTATAGTACTGTATAGTACTGTGCATTAGTGTGGTGTACTGTGTAGTACTGTGTGGTACTGTATAGTACTGTGTAGTACTGTATAGTACTGTATATTACTGTATAGTACTGTGTAGTACTGTATAGTACTGTGTAGTACTGCATAGTACTGTATAGTACTGTATAGTACTGTATAGTACTGTGTAGTACTGTGTAGTATTGTGTAGTACTGTGTAGTACTGTGTAGTATCGTTTAGTACTGTATAGTACTGTATAGTACTGTATAGTACTGTGTAGTACTGTATAGTACTGTGTAGTACTGTATAGTACTGTGTAGTACTGTGTAGTACTGTGTAGTATTGAGTATTAGTGTGTAGTACTGTGTAGTACTGTGTAGTATTGTGTATTAGTGTGTAGTACTGTGTAGTACTGTATAGTACTGTATAGTACTGTGTAGTACTGTGTAGTACTGTGTAGTACTGTGTATTAGTGTGTAGTACTGTGTAGTACTGTGTATTAGTGTGTAGTACTGTGTAGTACTGTATAGTACTGTGTAGTACTGTATAGTACTGTGTAGTACTATGTAGTACTGTGTAGTGCTGTGTAGTACTGTGAAGTACTGAGTAGTACTGTGTAGTACTCTGTAGTGCTGTGTAGTACTGTGTAGTACTGAGTAGTACTGTGTAGTATTCTGTACTGCTGTGTAGTGCTGTGTAGTACTGTATAGTACTGTGTAGTACTGTACAGTACTGTGTAGTACTGTGTAGTACTGTGTAGTACTGTGTAGTACTGTGTAGTACTCTGTAGTACTGTGTAGTGCTGTGTAGTACTCTATAGTACTGTGTAGTACTGTGTAGTACTGTATAGTATTGTATAGTACTGTGAAGTACTGTATAGTACTGTGTATTACTGTATAGTACTGTATAGTACTGTATAATACTGTATAGTACTGTGAAGTACTGTATAGTACTGTGTATTACTGTATAGTACTGTATAGTACTGTGTATTGCTGTATAGTACTGTGCAGTACTGTATAATACTGTGCAGTACTGTATAGTACTGTGTATTGCTGTGTAGCACTGTATAGTCCTGTGTAGTACTGTATAGTACTGTGCATTAGTGTGGTGTACTGTGTAGTACTGTGTAGTACTGTGTAGTACTGTATAGTACTGTATAGTACTGTGTAGTACTGTATAGTACTGTGTAGGACCGTATAGTACTGTATAGGACTGTATAGTACTGTATATTACTGTATTGTACTGTGTAGTACTGTATAGTACTGTGTAGTACTGCATAGTACTGTATAGTACTGTATAGTACTGTATAGTACTGTGTAGTACTGTGTAGTATTGTGTAGTACTGTATAGTACTGTATAGTACTGTATAGTACTGTGAAGTACTGTGTAGTACTGTGTAGTACTGTGTAGTACTGTGTAGTACTGTGTATTAGTGTGTAGTACTGTGTAGTACTGTATAGTAGTGTGTAGTACTGTATTGTACTGTGTAGTACTGTGTATTAGTGTGTAGTACTGTGTAGTACTGTGTACTACTGTGTAGTACTGTGTAGTAGTGTGTAGTAGTGTGTAGTAGTGTGTGGTACTGTGTAGTAGTGTGTCGTACTGTGTAGTAGTGTGTAGTAGTGTGTAATAGTGTGTAGTACTGTGTAGTAGTGTGTAGTACTGTGTAGTAGTGTGCAGTGGTGTGTAATAGTGTGTAGTACTGTATAGTAGTGTGTAGTACTGTGTAGTAGTGTGTAGTACTGTGTAGTAGTGTGTAGTAGTGTGTAGTACTGTGTAGTAATGTGTAGTAGTGTGTAGTACTGTGTAGTACTCTGTAGTACTGTGTAGTAGTGTGTAGTACTGTGTAGTAGTGTGTAGTAGTGTGTAGTGGTGTGTAGTAGTGTGTAGTACGGTGGAGTAGTGTGTAGTAGTGTGTAGTAGTGTGTAGTAGTGTGTAGTAGTGTGTAGTACTGTGTAGTAGTGTGTAGTACGGTGTAGTAGTGTGTAGTAGTGTGTAGTAGTGTGTAGTAGTGTGTAGTAGTGTGTAGTACTGTGTAATACTGTGTAGTAGTGTGTAGTACTGTGTAGTAGTGTGTAGTACTGTGTAGTAGTGTGTAGTACTGTGTAGTACTGTGTAGTAATGTGTAGTACTCTGTAGTACTGTGTAGTAGTGTGTAGTAGTGCGTAGTAGTGTGTAGTACTGTGTAGTACTGTGTAGTAATGTGTAGTAGTGTGTAGTAGTGTGTAGTACTCTGTAGTAGTGTGTAGTAGTGTGTAGTACTGTGTAGTAATGTGTAGTAGTGTGTAGTACTGTGTAGTACTCTGTAGTAGTGTGTAGTAGTGTGTAGTACTGTGTAGTAATGTGTAGTAGTGTGTAGTACTGTGTAGTACTCTGTAGTACTGTGTAGTAGTGTGTAGTACTGTGTAGTAGTGTGTAGTACTGTGTAGTAGTGTGTAGTAGTGTGTAGTAGTGTGTAGTACTCTGTAGTACTGTGTAGTAGTGTGTAGTAGTGTGTAGTACTCTGTAGTACTGTGTAGTAGTGTGTAGTACTGTGTAGTACTCTGTAGTACTGTGTAGTAGTGTGTAGTAGTGTGTAGTAGTGTGTAGTACTGTGTAGTACTCTGTAGTACTGTGTAGTAGTGTGTAGTACTGTGTAGTACTGTGTAGTAGTGTGTAGTACTCTGTAGTACTCTGTAGGACTGTGTAGTAGTGTGTAGTACTGTGTAGTACTGTGTAGTAGTGTGTAGTACTGTGTAGTAGTGTGTAGTAGTGTGTAGTAGTGTGTAGTATTGTGTAGTACTGTGTAGTACTCTGTAGTACTGTGTAGTAGTGTGTAGTAGTGTGTAGTACTGTGTAGTAATGTGTAGTAGTGTGTAGTACTGTGTAGTACTCTGTAGTACTGTGTAGTAGTGTGTAGTACTTTGTAGTAGTGAGTAGTAGTGTGTAGTAGTGTGTAGTACTGTGTAGTACTGTGTAGTACGGTGTAGTAGTGTGTAGTAGTGTGTAGTACTGTGTAGTACTCTGTAGTACTGTGTAGTAGTGTGTAGTAGTGTGTAGTTCTCTGTAGTACTGTGTAGTAGTGTGTAGTAGTGTGTAGTACTGTGTAGTACTGTGTAGTAGTGTGTAGTAGTGTGTAGTACTCTGTAGTACTGTGTAGTACTGTATAGTACTGTGCAGTACTGTATAGTACTGTATAGTACTGTGAAGTACTGTATAGTACTGTGTATTACTGTATAGTAATTTGTAGTACTGTGTAGTACTGTGTAGTACTGGATTGCACTGTGTAGTACTGTGTAGTACTGTGTAGTACTGTGCAGTACTTCTGTAGTACTGTGTAGTACTGTATAGTACTTGTGTAGTACTGTGTAGTACTGTGTAGTACTGTGTAGTACTTGTGTAGTACTGTGTAGTACTGTGTAGTACTGTGTAGTACTGTGTAGTACTGTGTAGTACTGTGTAGTACTTGTGTAGTACTTGTGTAGTACTGTGTAGTACTGTGTAGTACTGTGTAGTACTGTGTAGTACTTGTGTAGTACTGTGTAGTACTGTGTAGTACTGTGTAGTACTTGTGTAGTACTGTGTAGTACTGTGTAGTACTTGTGTAGTACTGTGTAGTACTGTGTAGTACTGTGTAGTACTGTGTAGTACTGTGTAGTAGTTGTGTAGTAATGTGTAGTACTGTGTAGTACTGTGTAGTACTGTGTAGTACTGTGTAGTACTGTGTAGTACTGTGTAGTACTGTGTAGTACTGTGTAGTAGTGTGTAGTAATGTGTAGTACTGTGTAGTACTGTGTAGTAGTGTGTAGTACTCTGTAGTACTGTGTAGTAGTGTGTAGTACTGTGTAGTACTCTGTAGTACTGTGTAGTACTGTGTAGTAGTGTGTAGTACTCTGTAGTACTCTGTAGTAGTGTGTAGTAGTGTGTAGTACTGTGTAGTAGTGTGTAGAACTCTGTAGTACTCTGTAGTACTGTGTAGTAGTGTGTAGTACTGTGTAGTAGTGTGTAGTACTGTGTAGTAGTGTGTAGTAGTGTGTAGTACTGTGTAGTAGTCTGTAGTCCTGTGTAGTAGTGTGTAGTACTCTGTAGTACTCTGTAGTACTGTGTAGTAGTGTGTAGTACTGTGTAGTAGTGTGTAGTACTGTGTAGTAGTGTGTAGTAGTGTGTAGTACTCTGTAGTACTGTGTAGTAGTGTGTAGTAGTGTGTAGTAGTGTGTAGTAGTGTGTAGTACTGTGTAGTACTCTGTAGTACTGTGTAGTACTCTGTAGTACTGTGTAGTACTCTGTAGTACTGTGTAGTACTGTGTAGTACTGTGTAGTACTGTGTAGTACTGTGTAGTACTGTGTAGTACTGTGTAGTACTGTGTAGTACTGTGTAGTACTGTGTAGTACTGTGTAGTACTGTGTAGTACTGTGTAGTACTGTGTAGTACTGTGTAGTAGTGTGTAGTACTGTGTAGTACTGTGTAGTACTGTGTAGTAGTGTGTAGTACTCTGTAGTACTTGGGTAGTAATTGTGTAGCAGTGTGTAGTACTGTGTAGTACTGTGTAGTACTGTGTAGTACTGTGTAGTAGTGTGTAGTACTGTGTAGTACTGTGTAGTAGTGTGTAGTACTGTGTAGTACTCTGTAGTACTGTGTAGTAGTGTGTAGTACTGTGTAGTACTGTGTAGTACTGTGTAGTACTGTGTAGTACTGTGTAGTAGTGTGTAGTAGTGTGTAGTACTGTGTAGTACTGTGTAGTACTGTGTAGTAGTGTGTAGTAGTGTGTAGTACTGTGTAGTACTGTGTAGTAGTGTGTAGTACTGTGTAGTACTGTGTAGTACTGTGTAGTACTGTGTAGTAGTGTGTAGTAATGTGTAGTACTGTGTAGTACTGTGTAGTACTGTGTAGTACTCTGTAGTACTGTGTAGTACTGTGTAGTAGTGTGTAGTACTCTGTAGTACTCTGTAGTACTGTGTAGTAGTGTGTAGTACTGTGTAGTACTGTGTAGTAGTGTGTAGTAGTGTGTAGTACTGTGTAGTAGTGTGTAGTACTGTGTAGTACTGTGTAGTATTGTGTAGTACTCTGTAGTACTGTGTAGTAGTGTGTAGTAGTGTGCAGTACTCTGTAGTACTCTGTAGTACTGTGTAGTACTGTGTAGTAGTGTGTAGTAGTGTGTAGTACTGTGTAGTACTCTGTAGTAGTGTGTAGTACTGTGTCGTAGTGTGTAGTAGTGTGTAGTAATGTGTAGTAGTGTGTAGTAGTGTGTAGTACTGTGTAGTACTCTGTAGTAGTGTGCAGTAGAGTGTAGTACTGTGTAGTACTGTGTAGTAGTGTGTAGTAATGTAGTACTGTGTAGTACTGTGTAGTAATGTGTAGTACTGTGTAGTACTGTGTAGTACTGTGTAGTACTGTGTAGTACTGTGTAGTACTGTGTAGTACTGTGTAGTACTGTGTAGTACTGTGTAGTACTTGTGTAGTACTGTGTAGTACTGTGTAGTACTGTGTAGTACTTGTGTAGTACTGTGTAGTACTGTGTAGTACTGTGTAGTACTGTGTAGTACTGTGTAGTACTGTGTAGTACTGTGTAGTACTGTGTAGTACTGTGTAGTACTGTGTAGTACTGTGTAGTACTGTGTAGTACTGTGTAGTACTGTGTAGTACTGTGTAGTACTTGGTTAGTACTTGGTTAGTACTTGTGTAGTACTGTGTAGTACTGTGTAGTACTGTGTAGTACTGTGTAGTACTTGTGTAGTACTGTGTAGTACTGTGTAGTACTGTGTAGTACTGTGTAGTACTGTGTAGTACTTGTGTAGTACTGTGTAGTACTGTGTAGTACTGTGTAGTACTGTGTAGTACTGTGTAGTACTGTGTAGTAGTGTGTAGTAGTGTGTAGTACTGTGTAGTACTGTGTAGTAGTGTGTAGTAGTGTGTAGTACTGTGTAGTACTGTGTAGTAGTGTGTAGTACTGTGTAGTACTGTGTAGTACTGTGTAGTAGTGTGTAGTAGTGTGTAGTACTGTGTAGTAGTGTGTAGTACTCTGTAGTACTGTGTAGTAGTGTGTAGTAGTGTGTAGTACTGTGTAGTACTGTGTAGTAGTGTGTAGTACTCTGTAGTACTGTGTAGTAGTGTGTAGTACTGTGTAGTACTCTGTAGTACTCTGTAGTACTGTGTAGTAGTGTGTAGTAGTTTGTAGTAGTGTGTAGTACTGTGTAGTAGTGTGTAGTAGTGTGTAGTACTCTGTAGTACTCTGTAGTAAACTGTAGTACTGTGTAGTAGTGTGTAGTACTGTGTAGTAGTCTGTAGTAGTGTGTAGTACTGTGTAATACTGTGTAGTACTGTGTAGTAGTGTGTAGTACTGTGTAGTAGTGTGTAGTACGGTGTAGTACTCTGTAGTACTGTGTAGTAGTGTGTAGTACTGTGTAGTACTGTGTAGTACTGTGTAGTACTGTGTAGTACTGTGTAGTACTGTGTAGTACTGTGTAGTACTGTGTAGTACTGTGTAGTACTGTGTAGTACTTGTGTAGTACTGTGTAGTACTGTGTAGTACTGTGTAGTACTTGTGTAGTACTGTGTAGTACTGTGTAGTACTGTGTAGTACTTGTGTAGTACTGTGTAGTACTGTGTAGTACTGTGTAGTACTTGTGTATTAGTTGGTAGTAATGTTTAGTAGTTGTGTAGTAGTGTGTAGTAGTGTGTAGTACTGTAGTACTCTGTAGTACTGTGTAGTAGTGTGTAGTAGTGTTTAGTACTCTGTAGTACTTTGTAGTACTGTGTAGTAGTGTGTAGCAGTGTGTAGTACTGTGTAGTAGTGTTGAGTACTGTGTAGTAGTGTGTAGTACTGTGTAGTACTGTGTAGTACTGTGTAGTACTGTGTAGTAGTGTGTAGTACTGTGTAGTAGTGTGTAGTACTGTGTAGTACTGTGTAGTACTGTGTAGTAGTGTGTAGTACTGTGTAGTACTGTGTAGTACTGTGTAGTAGTGTGTAGTACTGTGTAGTACTGTGTAGTAGTGTGTAGTACTGTGTAGTACTGTGTAGTACTGTGTAGTAGTGTGTAGTACTGTGTAGTACTGTGTAGTACTGTGTAGTACTGTGTAGTAGTGTGTAGTACTGTGTAGTAGTGTGTAGTACTGTGTACTACTGTGTAGTACTGTGTAGTAGTGTGTAGTAGTGTGTAATAGTGTGTAGTACTGTGTAGTAGTGTGGAGTACTGTGTAGTAGTGTGCAGTGGTGTGTAGTACTGTGTAGTAGTGTGTAGTACTGTGTAGTAGTGTGTAGTACTGTGTAGTAGTGTGTAGTAGTGTGTAGTACTGTGTAGTAATGTGTAGTAGTGTGTAGTACTGTGTAGTACTCTGTAGTACTGTGTAGTAGTGTGTAGTACTGTGTAGTAGTGTGTAGTAGTGTGTAGTGGTGTGTAGTAGTGTGTAGTACGGTGGAGTAGTGTGTAGTAGTGTGTAGTAGTGTGTAGTAGTGTGTAGTACTGTGTAGTACTGTGTAGTAGTGTGTAGTACTGTGTAGTAGTGTGTAGTACTGTGTAGTATTGTGTAGTAATGTGTAGTACTCTGTAGTACTCTGTAGTACTGTGTAGTAGTGTGTACTAGTGTGTAGTACTGTGTAGTACTGTGTAGTAATGTGTAGTAGTGTGTAGTAGTGTGTAGTACTCTGTAGTAGTGTGTAGTAGTGTGTAGTACTGTGTAATAATGTGTAGTAGTGTGTAGTACTGTGTAGTACTCTGTAGTACTGTGTAGTAGTGTGTAGTACTGTGTAGTAGTGTGTAGTACTGTGTAGTAGTGTGTAGTAGTGTGTAGTAGTGTGTAGTACTGTGTAGTACTGTGTAGTAGTGTGTAGTAGTGTGTAGTACTCTGTAGTACTGTGTAGTAGTGTGTAGTACTGTGTAGTACTCTGTAGTACTGTGTAGTAGTGTGTAGTAGTGTGTAGTACTGTGTAGTACTCTGTAGTACTGTGTAGTAGTGTGTAGTACTGTGTAGTACTGTGTAGTAGTGTGTAGTACTCTGTAGTACTCTGTAGGACTGTGTAGTAGTGTGTAGTACTGTGTAGTACTGTGTAGTAGTGTGTAGTACTGTGTAGTAGTGTGTAGTAGTGTGTAGTATTGTGTAGTACTGTGTAGTACTCTGTAGTACTGTGTAGTAGTGTGTAGTAGTGTGTAGTACTGTGTAGTAATGTGTAGTAGTTTGTAGTACTGTGTAGTACTCTGTAGTACTGTGTAGTAGTGTGTAGTACTTTGTAGTAGTGAGTAGTAGTGTGTAGTAGTGTGTAGTAGTGTGTAGTAGTGTGTAGTACTGTGTAATACTGTGTAGTACGGTGTAGTAGTGTGTAGTAGTGTGTAGTACTGTGTAGTACTCTGTAGTACTGTGTAGTAGTGTGTAGTTCTCTGTAGTACTGTGTAGTAGTGTGTAGTAGTGTGTAGTACTGTGTAGTACTGTGTAGTAGTGTGTAGTAGTGTGTAGTACTCTGTAGTACTGTGTAGTAGTGTGTAGTACTGTGTAGTACTCTGTAGTACTCTGTAGTACTGTGTAGTAGTGTGTAGTACTGTGTAGTACTCTGTAGTAGTGTGTAGTAGTGTGTAGTAGTGTGTAGTAGTGTGTAGTACTGTGTAGTACTGTGTAGTAGTGTGTAGTAGTGTGTAGTACTCTGTAGTACTCTGTAGTACTGTGTAGTAGTGTGTAGTACTGTGTAGTAGTGTGTAGTACTGTGTAGTACTCTGTAGTACTGTGTAGTAGTGTGTAGTAGTTTGTAGTAGTGTGTAGTACTGTGTAGTAGTGTGTAGTAGTGTGTAGTACTCTGTAGTACTCTGTAGTAATGTGTAGTACTGTGTAGTACTGTGTAGTACTGTGTAGTACTCTGTAGTAATGTGTAGTACTGTGTAGTACTGTGTAGTACTGTGTAGTAGTGTGTAGTACTGTGTAGTAGTGTGTAGTAGTGTGTAGTACTGTGTAGTACTGTGTAGTACTGTGTAGTAGTGTGTAGTAGTGTGTAGTACTGTGTAGTACTCTGTAGTACTGTGTAGTAGTGTGTAGTTCTCTGTAGTACTGTGTAGTAGTGTGTAGTAGTGTGTAGTACTGTGTAGTACTGTGTAGTAGTGTGTAGTAGTGTGTAGTACTCTGTAGTACTGTGTAGTAGTGTGTAGTACTGTGTAGTACTCTGTAGTACTCTGTAGTACTCTGTAGTAGTGTGTAGTACTGTGTAATACTCTGTAGTACTGTGTAGTAGTGTGTAGTAGTGTGTAGTAGTGTGTAGTACTGTGTAGTACTGTGTAGTAATGTGTAGTAGTGTGTAGTACTCTGTAGTACTCTGTAGTACTGTGTAGTAGTGTGTAGTACTGTGTAGTAGTGTGTAGTACTGTGTAGTACTCTGTAGTACTGTGTAGTAGTGTGTAGTAGTTTGTAGTAGTGTGTAGTACTGTGTAGTAGTGTGTAGTAGTGTGTAGTACTCTGTAGTACTCTGTAGTAATGTGTAGTACTGTGTAGTACTCTGTAGTACTGTGTAGTAGTGTGTAGTACTGTGTAGTACTCTGTAGTACTCTGTAGTACTCTGTAGTAGTGTGTAGTACTGTGTAGTACTCTGTAGTACTGTGTAGTAGTGTGTAGTAGTGTGTAGTACTGTGTAGTACTGTGTAGTAGTGTGTAGTAGTGTGTAGTACTCTGTAGTACTCTGTAGTACTGTGTAGTAGTGTGTAGTACTGTGTAGTAGTGTGTAGTACTGTGTAGTACTCTGTAGTACTGTGTAGTAGTGTGTAGTAGTTTGTAGTAGTGTGTAGTACTGTGTAGTAGTGTGTAGTAGTGTGTAGTACTCTGTAGTACTGTGTAGTAGTGTGTAGTACTGTGTAGTAGTGTGTAGTACTGTGTAGTACTGTGTAGTACTGTGTAGTAGTGTGTAGTACTGTGTAGTAGTGTGTAGTAGTGTGTAGTAGTGTGTAGTACTGTGTAGTACTGTGTAGTAGTGTGTAGTAGTGTGTAGTAGTGTGTAGTACTGTGTAGTACTGTGTAGTAGTGTGTAGTACTGTGTAGTACTGTGTAGTACTGTGTAGTAGTGTGTAGTACTGTGTAGTAGTGTGTAGTAGTGTGTAGTAGTGTGTAGTAGTGTGTAGTAGTGTGTAGTACTGTGTAGTACTGTGTAGTAGTGTGTAGTAGTGTGTAGTAGTGTGTAGTACTGTGTAGTAGTGTGTAGTAGTGTGTAGTAGTGTGTAGTACTGTGTAGTAGTGTGTAGTACTCTGTAGTACTGTGTAGTACTGTGTAGTAGTGTGTAGTAGTGTGTAGTACTCTGTAGTACTCTGTAGTACTGTGTAGTACTGTGTAGTAGTGTGTAGTACTCTGTAGTACTCTGTAGTAGTGTGTAGTAGTGTGTAGTACTGTGTAGTACTGTGTAGTAGTGTGTAGTAGTGTGTAGTACTGTGTAGTACTGTGTAGTACTGTGTAGTAGTGTGTAGTAGTGTGTAGTACTCTGTAGTACTCTGTAGTACTGTGTAGTAGTGTGTAGTACTGTGTAGTAGTGTGTAGTACTGTGTAGTACTCTGTAGTACTGTGTAGTAGTGTGTAGTACTGTGTAGTAGTGTGTAGTACTGTGTAGTAGTGTGTAGTAGTGTGTAGTACTCTGTAGTACTCTGTAGTAGTGTGTAGTACTGTGTAGTACTCTGTAGTACTGTGTAGTAGTGTGTAGTACTGTGTAGTACTCTGTAGTACTCTGTAGTACTCTGTAGTAGTGTGTAGTACTGTGTAGTACTCTGTAGTACTGTGTAGTAGTGTGTAGTAGTGTGTAGTAGTGTGTAGTACTGTGTAGTAGTGTGTAGTACTCTGTAGTACTGTGTAGTACTGTGTAGTACTGTGTAGTACTGTGTAGTAGTGTGTAGTACTGTGTAGTAGTGTGTAGTAGTGTGTAGTACTCTGTAGTACTGTGTAGTAGTGTGTAGTAGTGTGTAGTACTGTGTAGTACTCTGTAGTAATGTGTAGTACTGTGTAGTACTGTGTAGTACTGTGTAGTAGTGTGTAGTACTGTGTAGTAGTGTGTAGTACGGTGTAGTAGTGTGTAGTAGTGTGTAGTACTGTGTAGTAGTGTGTAGTACTGTGTAGTACTGTGTAGTACTGTGTAGTACTGTGTAGTAGTGTGTAGTAATGTGTAGTACTGTGTAGTACTGTGTAGTAGTGTGTAGTACTCTGTAGTACTGTGTAGTAGTGTGTAGTAGTGTGTAGTACTGTGTAGTACTCTGTAGTACTCTGTAGTACTGTGTAGTAGTGTGTAGTACTGTGTAGTACTGTGTAGTAGTGTGTAGTAGTGTGTAGTACTCTGTAGTACTGTGTAGTAGTGTGTAGTAGTGTGTAGTACTGTGTAGTACTGTGTAGTACTCTGTAGTACTGTGTAGTAGTGTGTAGTACTGTGTAGTAGTGTGTAGTACTCTGTAGTACTGTGTAGTAGTGTGTAGTACTCTGTAGTACTCTGTAGTACTGTGTAGTAGTGTGTAGTACTGTGTAGTAGTGTGTAGTACTGTGTAGTACTCTGTAGTACTGTGTAGTAGTGTGTAGTAGTGTGTAGTACTCTGTAGTACTGTGTAGTAGTGTGTAGTACTGTGTAGTAGTGTGTAGTAGTGTGTAGTAGTGTGTAGTACTGTGTAATACTGTGTAGTACTGTGTAGTAGTGTGTAGCAGTGTGTAGTACTGTGTAGTACTCTGTAGTACTGTGTAGTAGTGTGTAGTAGTGTGTAGTACTGTGTAGTAATGTGTAGTAGTGTGTAGTACTGTGTAGTACTCTGTAGTACTGTGTAGTAGTGTGTAGTACTCTGTAGTACTCTGTAGTACTGTGTAGTAGTGTGTAGTACTGTGTAGTAGTGTGTAGTACTGTGTAGTACTCTGTAGTACTGTGTAGTAGTGTGTAGTAGTGTGTAGTACTGTGTAGTACTGTGTAGTACTGTGTAGTAGTGTGTAGTACTGTGTAGTACTCTGTAGTACTGTGTAGTAGTGTGTAGTACTTTGTAGTAGTGAGTAGTAGTGTGTAGTAGTGTGTAGTACTGTGTAGTACTGTGTAGTACGGTGTAGTAGTGTGTAGTAGTGTGTAGTACTGTGTAGTACTCTGTAGTACTGTGTAGTAGTGTGCAGTAGTGTGTAGTTCTCTGTAGTACTGTGTAGTAGTGTGTAGTAGTGTGTAGTACTGTGTAGTACTGTGTAGTAGTGTGTAGTAGTGTGTAGTAGTGTGTAGTACTCTGTAGTACTGTGTAGTAGTGTGTAGTACTGTGTAGTATTCTGTAGTACTCTGTAGTACTGTGTAGTAGTGTGTAGTACTGTGTAGTACTCTGTAGTAGTGTGTAGTAGTGTGTAGTAGTGTGTAGTAGTGTGTAGTACTGTGTAGTAGTGTGTAGTAGTGTGTAGTAGTGTGTAGTACTCTGTAGTACTCTGTAGTACTGTGTAGTACTGTGTAGTACTGTGTAGTAGTGTGTAGTACTGTGTAGTACTGTGTAGTACTGTGTAGTAGTGTGTAGTAGTGTGTAGTAGTGTGTAGTACTGTGTAGTACTGTGTAGTACTGTGTAGTAGTGTGTAGTACTGTGTAGTAGTGTGTAGTACTCTGTAGTAGTGTGTAGTAGTGTGTAGTACTGTGTAGTACTGTGTAGTAGTGTGTAGTACTGTGTAGTAGTGTGTAGTACTGTGTAGTAGTGTGTAGTAGTGTGTAGTACTGTGTAGTACTGTGTAGTACTGTGTAGTACTGTGTAGTAGTGTGTAGTAGTGTGTAGTACTGTGTAGTACTGTGTAGTAGTGTGTAGTACTCTGTAGTACTGTGTAGTAGTGTGTAGTAGTGTGTAGTACTGTGTAGTACTCTGTAGTACTGTGTAGTACTGTGTAGTAGTGTGTAGTACTCTGTAGTACTGTGTAGTAGTGTGTAGTAGTGTGTAGTACTCTGTAGTACTGTGTAGTAGTGTGTAGTAGTGTGTAGTACTGTGTAATACTGTGTAGTACTCTGTAGTACTGTGTAGTAGTGTGTAGTAGTGTGTAGTACTGTGTAGTAGTGTGTAGTAGTGTGTAGTACTGTGTAGTACTGTGTAGTAGTGTGTAGTAGTGTGTAGTACTGTGTAGTACTGTGTAGTACTGTGTAGTACTGTGTAGTAGTGTGTAGTAGTGTGTAGTACTCTGTAGTAGTCTGTAGTACTGTGTAGTAGTGTGTAGTACTGTGTAGTAGTGTGTAGTACTGTGTAGTACTCTGTAGTACTGTGTAGTAGTGTGTCGTAGTGTGTAGTAGTGTTTAGTACTGTGTAGTACTCTGTAGTACTGTGTAGTAGTGTGTAGTACTGTGTAGTAGTGTGTAGTAGTGTGTAGTAGTGTGTAGTAGTGTGTAGTACTGTGTAGTACTGTGTAGTACTGTGTAGTAGTGTGTAGTAGTGTGTAGTAGTGTGTAGTACTGTGTAGTAGTGTGTAGTACTGTGTAGTAGTGTGTAGTACTCTGTAGTACTCTGTAGTAATGTGTAGTACTGTGTAGTACTGTGTAGTACTCTGTAGTAATGTGTAGTACTGTGTAGTACTGTGTAGTACTGTGTAGTAGTGTGTAGTACTGTGTAGTAGTGTGTAGTACGGTGTAGTAGTGTGTAGTAGTGTGTAGTACTGTGTAGTACTGTGTAGTACTGTGTAGTACTGTGTAGTACTGTGTAGTAGTGTGTAGTACTCTGTAGTACTGTGTAGTAGTGTGTAGTACTGTGTAGTACTGTGTAGTAGTGTGTAGTACTGTGTAGTACTCTGTAGTACTCTGTAGTAGTGTGTAGTAGTGTGTAGTAGTGTGTAGTACTGTGTAGTACTGTGTAGTAGTGTGTAGTAGTGTGTAGTACTGTGTAGTACTCTGTAGTACTGTGTAGTACTGTGTAGTAGTGTGTAGTACTCTGTAGTACTGTGTAGTAGTGTGTAGTAGTGTGTAGTAGTGTGTAATACTGTGTAGTACTCTGTAGTACTGTGTAGTAGTGTGTAGTAGTGTGTAGTACTGTGTAGTAGTGTGTAGTACTCTGTAGTACTGTGTAGTACTGTGTAGTAGTGTGTAGTAGTGTGTAGTACTCTGTAGTAGTCTGTAGTACTGTGTAGTAGTGTGTAGTACTGTGTAGTAGTGTGTAGTACTGTGTAGTACTCTGTAGTACTGTGTAGTAGTGTGTAGTACTCTGTAGTACTCTGTAGTACTGTGTAGTAGTGTGTAGTACTGTGTAGTAGTGTGTAGTACTGTGTAGTACTGTGTAGTACTCTGTAGTACTGTGTAGTACTGTGTAGTACTGTGTAGTACTGTGTAGTACTGTGTAGTAGTGTGTAGTACTGTGTAGTACTGTGTAGTAGTGTGTAGTACTGTGTAGTACTCTGTAGTACTGTGTAGTAGTGTGTAGTAGTACCTGTAGTAGTGTGTAGTAGTGTGTAGTCCAGTGTGTAGTACTGTGTAGTACTCTGTAGTACTCTGTAGTACTGTGTAGTAGTGTGTAGTACTGTGTAGTAGTGTGTAGTACTGTGTAGTACTGTGTAGTACTGTGTAGCAGTGTGTAGTACTCTGTAGTAGTGTGTAGTAGTGTGTAGTAGTGTGTAGTACTGTGTAGTAGTGTGTAGTACTCTGTAGTACTGTGTAGTACTGTGTAGTAGTGTGTAGTACTCTGTAGTAGTCTGTAGTACTGTGTAGTAGTGTGTAGTACTGTGTAGTAGTGTGTAGTACTGTGTAGTACTCTGTAGTACTGTGTCGTAGTGTGTAGTACTCTGTAGTACTGTGTAGTAGTGTGTAGTACTGTGTAGTAGTGTGTAGTAGTGTGTAGTGGTGTGTAGTAGTGTGTAGTACGGTGTAGTAGTGTGTAGTAGTGTGTAGTAGTGTGTAGTAGTGTGTAGTAGTGTGTAGTACTGTGTAATACTGTGTAGTAGTGTGTAGTACTCTGTAGTAGTGTGCAGTAGTGTGTAGTACTCTGTAGTAGTGTGTAGTACTCTGTAGTACTCAGTAGTAGTGTGTAGTACTGTGTAGTACTGTGTAATGTACTGTGCAGTACTGTGTAGTACTCGGTAGTAGTGTTTAGTAGTGTGTAGTACTGTGTAGTACTGTGTAGTACTCTGTAGTAGTGTGTAGTACTGTGTAGTACTGTGTAGTACTGTGTAGTAGTGTGTAGTACTGTGTAGTACTGTGTAGTAGTGTGTAGTAGTGTGTAGTACTGTGTAGTACTCTGTAGTACTGTGTAGTAGTGTGTAGTAGTGTGTAGTACTGTGTAGTAGTGTGTAGTACTGTGTAGTACTGTGTAGTACTCTGCAGTACTGTGTAGTAGTGTGTAGTACTGTGTAGTACTGTGTAGTAGTGTGTAGTAGTGTGTAGTACTCTGTAGTACTCTGTAGTACTGTGTAGTAGTGTGTAGTACTGTGTAGTAGTGTGTAGTACTGTGTAGTACTCTGTAGTACTGTGTAGTAGTGTGTAGTAGTGTGTAGTACTCTGTAGTACTCTGTAGTACTGTGTAGTAGTGTGTAGTACTGTGTAGTAGTGTGTAGTAGTGTGTAGTAGTGTGTAGTACTGTGTAGTACTGTGTAGTACTGTGTAGTAGTGTGTAGTACTGTGTAGTACTGTGTAGTACTCTGTAGTACTGTGTAGTAGTGTGTAGTAGTGTGTAGTACTGTGTAGTACTGTGTAGTAGTGTGTAGTAGTGTGTAGTACTGTGTAGTACTCTGTAGTACTGTGTAGTAGTGTGTAGTAGTGTGTAGTACTGTGTAGTCCTCTGTAGTACTGTGTAGTAGTGTGTAGTACTGTGTAGTACTGTGTAGTACGGTGTAGTAGTGTGTAGTAGTGTGTAGTACTGTGTAGTACTCTGAAGTACTGTGTGGTAGTGTGCAGTAGTGTGTAGTTCTCTGTAGTACTGTGTAGTAGTGTGTAGTAGTGTGTAGTACTGTGTAGTACTGTGTAGTAGTGTGTAGTAGTGTGTAGTAGTGTGTAATACTGTGTAGTACTCTGTAGTACTGTGTAGTAGTGTGTCGTAGTGTGTAGTACTGTGTAGTACTGTGTAGTAGTGTGTAGTAGTGTGTAGTACTGTGTAGTACTGTGTAGTACTGTGTAGTAGTGTGTAGTAGTGTGTAGTAGTGTGTAGTACTCTGTAGTACTGTGTAGTAGTGTGTAGTACTGTGTAGTATTCTGTAGTACTCTGTAGTACTGTGTAGTAGTGCGTAGTACTGTGTAGTACTCTGTAGTACTGTGTAGTAGTGTGTAGTAGTGTGTAGTAGTGTGTAGTACTGTGTAGTATTGTGTAGTAGTGTGTAGTAGTGTGTAGTACTCTGTAGTACTCTGTAGTACTGTGTAGTAGTGTGTAGTACTGTGTAGTAGTGTGTAGTACTGTGTAGTACTCTGTAGTACTGTGTAGTAGTGTGTAGTACTGTGTAGTACTGTGTAGTACTGTGTAGTACTGTGTAGTAGTGTGTAGTACTGTGTAGTACTCTGTAGTAGTGTGTAGTACTGTGTAGTAGTGTGTAGTACTGTGTAGTAGTGTGTAGTAGTGTGTAGTAGTGTGTAGTACTGTGTAGTACTCTGTAGTACTGTGTAGTAGTGTGTAGTACTGTGTAGTACTGTGTAGTACTCTGTAGTACTGTGTAGTAGTGTGTAGTAGTGTGTAGTACTGTATAGTACTCTGTAGTACTGTGTAGTAGTGTGTAGTACTGTGTAGTACTGTGTAGTACTGTGTAGTAGTGTGTAGTACTGTGTAGTACTGTGTAGTAGTGTGTAGTAGTGTGTAGTACTGTGTAGTACTCTGTAGTAGTGTGTAGTACTGTGTCGTAGTGTGTAGTGGTGTACTCTGTAGTAGTGTGTAGTACTGTGTAGTACTCTGTAGTAGTGTGTAGTACTCTGTAGTACTCTGTAGTACTCTGTAGTAGTGTGTAGTACTCTGTAGTACTCTGTAGTAGTGTGTAGTACTCTGTAGTACTCTGTAGTAGTGTGTAGTACTCTGTAGTACTCTGTAGTACTCTGTAGTAGTGTGTAGTACTCTGTAGTACTCTGTAGTACTCTGTAGTAGTGTGTAGTACTCTGTAGTACTCTGTAGTAGTGTGCAGTAGTGTGTAGTACTGTGTAGTACTCTGTAGTACTCTGTAGTAGTGTGCAGTAGTGTGTAGTACTGTGTAGTACTCTGTAGTACTCTGTAGTAGTGTGCAGTAGTGTGTAGTACTCTGTAGTACTCTGTAGTAGTGTGTAGTACTCTGTAGTACTCTGTAGTACTCTGTAGTAGTGTGCAGTAGTGTGGTGTACTCTGTAGTACTCTGTAGTACTCTGTAGTACTCTGTAGTATTCTGTAGTAGTGTGTAGTACTCTGTAGTACTCTGTAGTACTCTGTAGTACTCTGTAGTAGTGTGCAGTAGTGTGTAGTACTGTGTAGTACTCTGTAGTACTCTGTAGTAGTGTGCAGTAGTCTGTAGTACTCTGTAGTACTGTGTAGTACTCTGTAGTAGTGTGTAGTACTCTGTAGTAGTGTGCAGTAGTGTGTAGTACTCTGTAGTACTCTGTAGTACTCTGTAGTAGTGTGCAGTAGTGTGTAGTACTCTGTAGTACTCTGTAGTACTCTGTAGTTGTGTGCAGTAGTGTGGTGTACTCACTCCTCTTGCAGGACGTCCCTCTGTATCCAGGGGCACACACACAGGTGCCGTCCTCGGGGGAGCAGGAGCCCCCATTCTGGCAGGAGCAGCTCATGGAGCAGTTGGGCCCCCAGAAGCCCTGTGGACACACGCTGTCACAGTGGATGCCTGCGGGCACAGCACAAACACACATATATGTTTTCTATTCCCACAGACGCCGATCAGAGCAGGACTTCCTCTAAGAACACGCCATCTGGAGAAACACATCTAAGCAGGCTTCCTCCAAGCAGGAGCTCACCGGAGCTCACCGGAGCTCACCAGGATCACCAGGATCACCAGGATCACCAGGATCACCAGGATCACGCTCTGTACACACTCAAATCATTTAAGAACAGTCTGCACTGGACTGGGGTATATGAAGCACACACACACACACACACACACATACACACACACACTCATCCAGGATCTAAACCCGTGTATCTGACCTTTTCTTTTCAATAAAGTGCATTTATGTGGGCAAAGAAAGTGAATCTGAATGTGCTGCTGTTCTACAATCACAGTGTGTGACACTTTAACACAACAACCCCACAAACACCTGAGCTCCATCGTGAGAAGCTGTGGTTCTAAAAGCAGCGCTACAATCACAGAAAAGAATATAAATAATATATATCAGAATATTAATCAATAAAACACTTTTTTAAAAAGGCCCATAATCCTCTGCTTTGTTCTAATGTCGTTTCCTCGTCACAAACAGACCTGGAGTCGGGTTTTGTTTCATTCACATGTTTAACACACAAACCTGCAGATTCAGCACGAGTTCTTCTCTAAAACTGAAAACTCTCTGTTCCTCCTTGTGACTCGAGCTCTGTGTGTGAGGAGAACAGGAGAACAGGACTCATGACTCGAGCTCTGTGTGTGAGGAGAACAGGAGAATAGGACTCATGACTCGAGCTCTGTGTGTGAGGAGGAACAGGAGAACAGGAGAACAGGACTCATGACTCGAGCTCTGTGTGTGAGGAGAACAGGAGAACAGGACTCATGACTCGAGCTCTGTGTGTGAGGAGAACAGGAGAACAGGAGAACAGGAGAACAGGAGAACAGGAGAGCAGGAGAACAGGAGAACAGGAGAACAGGAGAACAGGTCTCACCGGGTCCAGACTGTTGGACCTTTGATATTAGAACAATCACATTTCAAGGAGAACAGTCATACAGATGGTGTGAGGGTTTCAGACACAGCGCCCCCTGTCTGTTAGGAAGCACCTCCTCCTCTCCTGCAGTTTCATCCTCTCCTCTCTCCTCCTCTTCTCCGTTTCATCCTCTCCTCTCTCCTCCTCTTCTCCGTTTCATCCTCTCCTCTCTCCTCCTCTCCTCCGTTTCATCTCTCCTCTCTCTCCTCCTCTCCTCCGTTTCATCCTCTCCTCTCGTTTCTCGGGCGTTTTATTTTTGAAGTGGCGGCGCTCTGCCACCGCTCTGTGTTCATCTAATTAGGTCTGATCTCCAGAGAAGCACAACTACTCTGTCATTCTTGTTTCAGGAAGAGAGGAGGAGGTTTCTGCACATATTCAGGCAATCGGGCAGAGAACGTGTACTGGCCCAACTCTGCACATATTCAGGCGGGTACAGAACGTGCACGCCTAACTCTCCAGCATGGCACACAGTCTGGGCACCTCAAGTCCTATTTTTTATTAATGTATTAATTAATCATTGCATTTCTACAGCGCCTTCTACTGACACCTGCAAAGGAAACTTTAGACACACACACACACACACCTTTGCACACACTCACACACACCTGCACACACCTGCTACACACACACACCTACACACACGCACACCCACACTCCACACACTCACACACACACACCACAGCGCACACACACCTGCCTGCACACCTGCCTTCACACTTCACACCTACACCACACTCACACAGCACACTCCACACACACACACACCACACACACATAGCACACTACACACACACACACACCTGCACTCACACCTGCCACGCACTCACACACACACACACACGATGAACAGTGAACACACGCACACACACACAAACATTGACGACACGCCTGCACACACACACACATGCGTGTGGACACACACACACACTTGCACACACACACGCATTACCGCACACATTTGCATATGAACACACACACGCTTGCATTCACTACACACACGCATGGACTCACCTGAACACACACACAGCTGCGACTGCGCACACACACACACACGTGTGGTTACACACACGCGACACATGCACCAGATGTGGACACACGCACTTGCCTGACGCACACAAGACACTACAGCGCGACCTGCCCACGCACACACACTGCGACGCGCTATGCACACGCTGCACACTGCGCTTACACACGCAACGCGACTTCTACACAGCACCACCTGATTTTACACTCACACTCCTGCACACACACACACACACACTCACACACACGCACACACTCACACACACACACACACTCACACACAACGCGACTCACACACTACTCACACACGATATGAACACACACACACGCTTACGCACTACACACAAACACACGACACACCTAGCACACACCTGAGCACGCCTTACTGGCACACACACCTGCCACAGCCTACCTGAGCCTTACCTACGTGACGCTATGATGCACCTCCCCACCACACACACGACACAGACGCACACACGTGACGCGACACACTCAGACACGACACATGCGCATGCACGCCTGTGGTACCTGTCTACACACTCCACACGCAGCGCTTCTACAATAGCAGATTCGCCAGCACTGTGTGACGACGCGACACACACGCAGACGCGACACTTACCCTGCCGCGACGCGCACACACACACCTGTGATTGACGCATACACCGCATGACGCACACACTCCACACAGATTACACTGACACACACGCAGCACACACACACACACTCACACACCGCTACACATAAGCACACACACACATACACACACACACACACTTTACACACACATCACACACAGACACACACTCTGAGCCTATGAAGCAGTCAAGCCTTTAGTTTGAAGCTTCATTTGAAATTTCACTTTGAATGTGAGAAGCCAGCGCGCTTACATTAAAGCCACAGTACAGCTGCACCTTTGAATTCAAACCTGGAAACTCCAACACGACCGCACACCTCTACTACTCACACTATTACTGCACACTACTACATTGTAGCAATTACACACTACTACACAAGTACTACATACTACTGCACAGTACTACACACTACTACACAGTACTACACACTACTACACAGTACTACATACTACTGCACAGTACTATTACACACTACTGCACAGTACTACACACTATCATTACTGCACACTACTGTTACACTGCACCACTGCACAGTGCTACATACTACTACACAATTACTCACATACTTCACTACTACAGTACTACACAATTTTCTCACTACACACAGTGCTACATACCACTACACAGTGCTAATTACTAATTACTTCACATTAGTACCACATTAATACAACTGCACAGCACTACATACTGCGCGATTACTGCACAGCACTACACACTACGACACGAGTACTACATACTGCTACACAGGCACATACACTACTGCACGGTGCTACACAGTACTGCACCGACTTTCCACACTCACACAGCACTACATAATTACCACACAGTACTACATACCACTACACATGCACTACACACTACCACACAGCAATTACTACATACTCACTACACAGCACTACATACTACTACACACAGTACTATTAATACACTACTACGGTGCAGCACTACACACCATGCTACACAGCAATTACATAATTACTATTAATAGTACTCACATACTACTGCACAGTACTTTCACACACTACTACACAGTAATTACTACATACTACACTACACAGTACTACCTACTACTACAATTGCTACATACTACTACACGGTAATACACACTACTACACAGTACAATTACACACTACTACACAGCACTACATACTACTACACAGTGCAATACACACTGCACCACACAGTACTACGCACTACTACACACAGTACTACACACCACTACACAGTAATTGCTGCACACTACTACACACTACTGCACACTCACTACACAGGTAGCACTACACACCACTATACACTAATACATTGTGCAATTACTACACACTACTGCACAGTACCACACACTACTACACACTATCGGTGCTTCAGTACTGCACACTACTGCACAGTACTACACACTACTACACAGTACTACACAGTAAGTGCTACACTGCGATTGCTGCACAAGTACTACACACAACTACACAGTGCTACACAGTGCTACAGAGTGCTACACAACACTACACAGTACTACACTAGTACTGCTACACGCTACTGCACAGTACTACACACTACTACACAGTGTCACACAGTACTACACACTCTGCCTACTGCAGACTACTGCCTCTACAGTACTACTGATTACTACACACTACTACAAGTGCTGCACACTACTACACAGTAATGCTACACAGTACTGACACATTACACTACAGAGTACTGCATTAATTACTATACAGTACTATTAAGAAAATTACACACTACTACACAGTGCAATTACACACTACTACACACTACTACACAAGTACTACACTACTGCACTGCAACAGTACTACACACTACTACACACTACTACACACTACTGCACACTACTATACAGTACTACACAGTACTGCACACTACTGCTACTGTGCACTACACACTACTACACACTCACTGCACACTCATTGCACAGTAATTATTATTGACTACTACACAGTACTACACAGTACTGCACAGTACTACACACTACTACACAGTACTCACATACTACTCACACAGCACTGGGACACTTCACTGCACAGCAATTCACTACACACTACTATTATCACCACCGGCACACTACTGCACTACACTACTGCACTCTGCACACCACTACACACTACTGCACACAGCACTACACAGTAATTATTACAGTACCGTACCATTACTACACACTACACAGTACTCACACAGTACTACAGAGCACTACACACTACTACACAGCAATTACTACAAGTACTACACACCACTGCACAGTACTCATTACACTAATACATTAGTATCATTACAGTACTATTAATACACCACTGCACACCACCACACACTACTGCACACCTACTTCACAATGGTGCACTACAGAGTACTGCACATTACTACACACTACTACACAAGCACTGCACACCACTTACACAGCAATTACTACAGCACTACTACACCTACTATGGAAGAGCACTACACACTACTACACACTACTGCACACTTTACCACATAAGTACTACACACTACTGCACAGTACTATTACACACTACTACACGAGTCCTACATTGCACTACTACACCAGTACTAGCGCACCACTACACAGTACTACACACTCTACTACACAGTACTACACACTACTACACAGTACTGGTCACACTACTACACGAGTACTACACACACTACTACACAGTACTACACACTACTACACAGTACTCTAAAAGGACTGGAGAGACACTAAAGGACTGAGACACTCAAAGGACAGAGACACTAAAGCTCAGAGACACTAAATGGACTGGAGACACCAAAGGACAGAGATGACCAAAGCACAGAGACACTAAAAGCACTGAGACACTAAAATGACACTCTGAGACACTAAAGGACTGAGACACTAAAGGACAGAGACACTAAAAGCCTAAAAAGACACTAAAGCGACAGAGACACCTAAATACAGTGACACTAAAGGACAGATTTTCATGAGACACCAAAGGACAGAGACACTAAAGGACAGAACACTAAAAGGACTGAGACACTAAAGTACAGAGAGCCACTAAAAGACTGGAGACACTAAAGCTATCATGAGACACCTAAAGCACTAAGAGACACTAAAGGACTGAGACACTAAAGGACTGAGACACTAAAGCACAGAGACACTAAAGGACTGAGGACACTAAAGGACTGAGACACCAAAGGACAGAGACAATTAAAGCACAGAGATACTAAAGGACTGAGACACCTAAAGCACATAGAGACATTAAAGGACAGAGACATCTAAAGCATTAAGAGACTGAAGGACAGAGAGACACTAAAAAAAGCCGACTGAGACACTCAGCACAGAGACACTAAGGACAGAGACACTAAAGGACTGAGACCCACACTAAGTACAGAGACACTCAAAGCCTGTGCAAGACACACTAAAGCACGAGAGACACTCAATTGAGACAGAGACACTAAAAGCAGACATTACACCACTAAAGGACTTAGACACACTAAAGCTCAGAGACACTAAAAGGACTGAGACACCAGCGAAGGACAGAGACACTAAAGCACAGAGACACTAAAAGCGCACTGGAGACACGCTAAAGGACTGAGACACTAAAAATGACTGGAGACACTAAAGGACAGAGACACTAAAGCACAAAAGAGACCTTACTAAAGGACAGAGACACCTGTGCACATGCAGAGACACTAAAGGGACAGAGACACTAAAGGACAGAGACACTAAGGATGACTGGAGACACTAAAGTACAGAGCCACTAAAAGGCCGAGACACTAAAGCACAGAGACACTAGAAGCACTGAGACACTAAAGGACTGAGACACTAAAGGACTGAGACACTAAAGCACCAGAGACACTAAAGGACTGAGACACTAAAGGACTGAGACACCAAAGGACAGAGACACTAAAGCACAAGAGATACTAAAGGACTGGAGACACTAAAGCACAGAGACATTAAAGGACATTTGAGACACATAAAGCACAGAGACACTAAAAGGACAGAGACACTAAAGGATTGAGACACTAAAGTACAGAGACACTAAAAGCCTGAGACACTAAAGCACAGAAGACACCTAACGGACAGAGACACTAAAGCACAGAGATACTAAAGGACTTAGACACTAAAGGACTGAGACACTAAAGCACTGAGACACTAAAGGACTGGAGACACTAAAGGACTGAGACACTAAAGCACAGAGGAACACTAAAGGACTGAGACACTAAAGGACTGGAGACACTAAAGGACTGAGACACTAAAGGACAGAGACACTCAAAGCACTGAGACACTAAAGGACTGAGACACTAAAGGACTGAGACACCTAAAGATTATATACTGGCAGGCTGAGACACTAAAGGACTGAGACACTAAAGGACTGAGACACTAAAAGCCACAGAGACACTAAAGGCGCTGAGACACTAAAGGACTGGAGACACTAAAGGACTGAGACACTAAAGCACAGAGACACTAAAGGACTGAGACACTAAGGACTGGGACACTAAGATTTAAGGACATAAAGCACTAGAGACACTAAAGCGCAGAGAGACACTAAGGACTGAGACACTAAAGGACAGAGACACTAAAGCACAGAGACACTAAAGGACTGAGGACACTAAAGCACCTGTGAGAGACACTCAAAGGCCTGAGACACTAAAGGACTGAGACACTAAAGCCACAGAGGACACTAAAAGGCCTGAGACACACAAAGGACTAAGAGACACTAAAGCCCCAGAGACACTAAAGGACTGAGACACTAAAGGACAGAGACACTAAAAGCACAGAGACACTAAAGGACTGAGACACTAAAGGACAGAGACACTAAAGCACAGAGACACTAAAGGACTGAGACACTAAAGGACCAGAGACACTAAAGCACAGAGACACTAAAGGACTGAGACACTAAAGGACAGAGACACACAAAGCACTGGAGACACTAAAGGACTGAGACACTAAAGCAGGACTGAGACACATAAAGCACAGAGACACTAAAGGACTGGAGAGCACTAAAGGACTGAGACACTAAAAGGACAGAGACACTAAAAAGCACAGAGACACCCCTAAAAGGACTGGAGACACTAAAGGACTGAGACACTACAAAGGACAAGAGACACTAAAGCACTACAGAGACACTAAAGGTGAACTGGAGACACTAAAAGGACTAGAGACACTAAGGACTGAGACACACACTAAAACACAGAGACACTAAAGCACACTGAGAACACTAAAGGACTGAGACACTAAAGGACTGAGACACTAAAGCCATTGCAGAGACACTAACGGACAGAGACACTCAAGGACAGGAGACACTAAAAGGACTGAGACACACTAAAGGACTGAGAGACTAAAGACTGAGAGACTAAAGAACTGAGACACTAAAGGACTAGAGACACTAAATGGACAGAGAGACACTAAAGAACTGAGACCAGTAAAGGACAGAGACACTAAAGGACAGAGACACTAAAGGGACTGTGGAGAACACCTAAAGGACACTGAGAGACACCTAAAGTGACACAAAACCACACTAGAGGACACACCTAAAGGACTGAGACACTAAAGGACTAGAGACAACTAAAGGACAGAGACACTAAAAGGACAGAGACACTAAAGGACTGAGACACTAAAAGGACAGAGACACTAAAAGGACTGAGACACTAAAGCACAGAAACACTAAAGGACTGAAGGACACTAATGGACAGAGACACTAAAGGACTGGAGACTGTAAAACACCAGAGACACTCAAAGCACAGAGACACTAAAGGAGACTTAGAGACACTAAAGGACAGAGACACTAAAGGACAAGAGACACTAAAGGACTCCCAGAGACTAATAGACTTAGACACTAAAGGACTGAGACACTAAAGGACTAAGAGATACTAAAGGGCAGACATGACACCCTAAAGGGACTACTGAGACACTAAAGGACTGAGGACACTAAGGAGGACAGAAACACCAAAGGACAGAGACACCTAAAGGACAGAGAGACACAAAGGACAGAGACACTAAAGGACTATGAGACACTAAAGGACTGAGACACCAAAGGACCTGAGACACTAAAGCACACAGAGACACTAAAGGACAGAGACACCAAAGGACAAGAGACACTAGCAAAGGACTGAGAGACTAAAGGCCTAGAGACACCCAAAGGACAGAGACACTAAAGGACAGAGACACTAAAGGACTGGAGACACTAAAAGGACTGAGACACTAAAGGACTGAGACACTAAAGCTACAGAGACACCTAACGGACAGAGACACTAAAGGACAGAGACACTAAAGGACTGAGACACTAAAGGACTGGAGAGACTAAAGGACTGGAGAGACACTAAAGAGGACTGGAGACACTAAAGGACTGAGACACTAATGGACAGAGAACACTAAAGAACTGGAGACAGTAAAGGACAGGGAGCTTACACTAAAGGACAGAGACACTAAAGGACTGGAGACACTAAAGGACTTTAAGAGACACCTAAAGCCACAGAGACACTAAAGCACAGAGACACTAAAGGACTGGCAGGACACTAAAGGACATTGAGACACTAAAGGACAGAGACACTAAAGGACTGAGACACCTAAAGGACAGAAGTTACACTAAAGGACTAGAGACACTAAAGCACAAGAGACACTAAAGGAACTGAGACTACTAATGGACAGGAGACACTAAAGGACTACAGAGACACTAAAGGACAGAGACACTAAAAGGACTGGAGACACTAAAGCACAGAGACACTAAAGGACAGAGACACTAAAGGACTGAGACACTAAAGGACTGAGACACTAAAGCACAGAGACACTAAGGACTGAGACACTAAAGGACCTGAGACACCAAAGGACAGAGACACTAAAGCACAGAGACACTGTGCCACACTAAAGGACTGAGACACTAAAGCACAATGAGGACATTAAAAGGACAAGAGACTGTGGTGATCATAATAAAATATTGAGAATAAAGATCTGATATACTAAAGCTTACAGAGACACTAAAGGACAGAGACACTAAAGGACTGGAGACACTAAAAGGACAGAGACACTAAAAGCCCTGAGACACTAAAGCACAGAGACACTAACGGACAGAGACACACAAAGCACAGAGACACTAAAGGACTTAGACACCTAAAGCTCAGAGACACTAAAAGGACCTTGAGGACACCAAAAGGACAGAGACACAAGCACAGAGACACTAAAGCACTACAGAGACACCTAAAGACACTGAGACACTAAAAAAGGACTGAGACACTAAAGGACTGAGACACTAAAGGACAGAGACACCTAAAGCACAAAGACACTAAAAGGACAGAGACTAACTAAAGCAAGCACAGAGACACTAAAGGACTGAGACACTAAAAGGACAGAGACACTAAAGGACTGAGACACTAAAGTACAGAGCCACTAAAGCACACAATTGGAATAAAGACACACTAAAGCACAGAGTTACACTTGCAAAGCACTGAGACACTAAAGGACTGAGACACTAAAGGACTGAGACACTAAAGCACAGAGAGACACTAAAGGACTGAGACACTAAAAGGACTGAGACACTACCAAGGACAACAGAGAGACACTAAAAGCACAGAGATACTAAAGGACTGAAGACTAAAAGCACAGAGCACATTAAAGGACAGAGACACTAAAGCACAGAGAGACACTAAAGGACAGAGAGAGACACTAAAGGACTGAGAAGCACTTCAAGAAGTAGGGGAACACTAAAAGCCTGAGACACTAAAAGCCACAGAGACACTATACGGACAGAGACACTAAAGCACAGAGACACTAAAGGACTTAGACACTAAAGGACTGGGACACTAAAGCACTGAGACACTAAAGGACTGAGACATAAGCTTCAGGACACTAAAGGACTAGGACACTATAAGCACTAAGAGACACTAAGCTAAGATATAAGGACAGAGATACCAGCACTGAGACACTAAAGCACTGAGACACCTAAAGGACTGAGACACTCAAAGGACTGAGGAACACTAAAAGCACTGAGACACTAAAGGACTGAGGCGCACTAAAGGACTGAGACACTAAAGCACAGCCAGAGACACTAAAGCGCTGCAGACACTAAAAGGACTGAGAGACACTAAAGGACTGGGACACTAAAGCACAAGAGACAACAAATAATAGGACTAAATATAGACACTAAAGGACTGAGACACTAAAAGCACAAAATAACTAAAGGACTGAGACACTAAAAGCACAAGAGACACTAAAGCACAGAGACACTAAAGGACTGAGACACTAAAAGGACCAGAGACACTAAAGCACTACAGAGACAACTAAAAGGACTGAGACCACTAAAGGACAGGAGACACTAAAGGACCTAGACAATTTTAAAGTGACTAGACACTAAAGGCCTGAGACACTAAAGGACTGAGACACTAAAGGACTATGACACAAACACAGAGACACTACAAAGGACTGAGACACTAAAGGACAGAGACACTAAAGCACAGAGACACTAAAGGCTATAGAGACAATCAAAGATCGAGACACAGAAGGACAGAGATGAAGATTGTGGACACTGAAAGGACTAGAGACACCTAAAAGGATCAGAGACACACAAAGCACAGAGACACAAAGGACAGAGACATCAAAGACCAGACAACAAAGAGAGACACTTGTAATAATGAGAATAAAAGGACTGAGACACTAAAGAGACAGAGACACACTAAAGCACAGAGACACCTAAGGACTGAGACACTAAAGGACAGAGACACTGAAAATGACGCACTGATGACACTAAAGGACTGAGACACTAAGGACCCCAGGAGACACTAAAGCACAGAGACACTAAAGGACTGAGACACTAAAGCGATTGTGAGACACTAAAAGGACAGAGACACTAAAGCACAGAGACACTAAAGGACTAGATGACACCTAAAGGACTGAGACACTAAAGGACAGAGACACTAAAGCACTGGGGCTTACTAAAAGGACTGAGACACTAAAGGACTGAGACACTGGGACTAGAGATACCTAAAAAAGCACAGAGACACTAAAGCACTGAGACACTAAAGGACTGAGACACTAAAGGACTGAGACACACAAAGCTTCAGAGACACTAGCAGTTAGAGACACTAAAGGACAGAGACACTAAAGGACTGGAGACACTAAAGGACTAGGGGGCCCAAAGACTGAGAAACTAAAGGACTGAGACACTACTAAAGGACTGGAGACACTAAATGGACAGAGACACTAAAGAACTGGAGACAATCAAGGCACAAGGATTACTAAAAGGACAGAGAGTTACACTAAAGGACTGAGATTACTAAAACTAGGTTTGAGACTTAAATATGAGACTACTAAGACCCTGGCACAGATACACTAAGGACTGATTTTTAAGGACTGAGGGCACTGCAAGGACAGAACACTAAGGACAGGGACACTAAGGGTGACTGAGACATACTGGGACAGCAGACACTAAAGGACCTGAGACCCTAAAGCACAAAACACTAAAGGACTGGAGACACTAATGGGACAGAGACACTAGTGACATTTGAGACTGTAAAAAACACAGAGACACCTAAAGCACAGAGACACTAAAGGACTGAGACACACTAAAGGACAGAGACTTACTAAAGGACAGAGACACTAAAAGGACTGTAGAGAACTAATAGACTTAGACACTAAAGGACTGGGAGACACTAAAGGACTGAGATACTAAAGGGAGCAGAGACACTAAAGGACTGAGAGACACTAAAAGGACTGAGATTACACTAAAGGACAGAAACACCAAAGGACAGAGACACTAAAGGACAGAAGACACAATTCAAAGGACAGAGACACTAAAGGACTGAGACACTAAAGGACTGAGACACCAAAGGACTAGGGACACTAAAGCACAGAGACACTAAAAGGACAGAGACACCAAAGGACAGAGACACTAAAGGACTGAGAGACTAAAGGCTACTGAGACTTACCCAAAGGACAGAAGACACTAAAGGACAGAGACACTAAAGGACTGAGACACTAAAGGACTGAGACACTAAAGGACTGAGACACTCAAAGCACAAGAGACACTAACGGACTAGAGGACACTAAAGGACAGAGACACTAAAGGACTGGGAGGACACTAAAGGACTGAGAGACTAAAGGACTGGGAGAGACTAAAGGACTGAGACACTAAAGGACTGGAGACACTAATGGACAGAGACACTAAAGAACTAGAGACAGTAAAGGACAGAGACACTAAAGGACAGAGACACTAAAGGACTGAGACACTAAGAGGACTGAGACACTAAAGCCCACAGAGACACTAAAGCACAGAGACACTAAAGGACTGGAGACCCACTAAAGGACTGGAGAGATACACTCAAAGGACAAGAGACACTAAAGGACTGAGACACTAAAGGACAGAGACACTAAAGGACTATGAGACACTAAAGCACAGCAGACACTAAAGGACTAGAGTGATACACTAATGGACAGAGACACTAAAGGACTGAGACACTAAAAGGACAGAGACACTAAAGGACTGGAGACACTAAAGCACAGAGACACTAAAGGACAGAGACACCTAAAGGACTGCTAGACACTAAAGCACAGAGACACAATTAAAGGACTGGAAACACTAAGGGACTGGAGAGACACTAAATGACTGGAGACACTAAAGGACTGAGACACTAAAAGGACTGAGACACACTAAAGCTTACAGAGACACTAAAGGACCGAGACACTAAAGGACAGAGACACTAAAAGGACAGGAGACACTAAAGGACTGAGGACACTAAAGGACAGAGACACTAAAGGACTGAGACACTAAAGTACAGAGACACTAAAGGACAGGTAGATTTACTAAGAGGACTGAGACACTAAAGGACAGAGACACTAAAGGACTGAGACACTAAAGCACAGATACACTAAAGGACAGAGACACTAAAGGACTAGAGACACTAAAGGACTTGGAGACACTAAAAGGACAAGAGACACCAAAGGACTGAAGACACTAAAGCACAGAGACACTAAAGGACAGAGACACTAAAGGACAGAGAGCACCAAAGGACTGAGACACACTAAAGGACTAGAGACACTAAAGGACCAAGAGACACTAAAGGACAGAGACACTAAAGGACTACTGACACTAAAGCACAGAGACACTAAAGGACTGTGACACTAAATGACTGGAGACACCTAAAGGACTGAGACACTAAAGGACTTGAGACACTAAAGCACAGAGACACTAAAGGAAAGAAAGAGACTAAAGGACCCAGAGACCACTAAAGGACTGGAGACACTTTGTAGTATGAAGGACAGAGACACTAAAGTGACTGAGACACTAAAGTACAGAGACACTAAAGGACAGGAGACACCTAAAGGACTGAGATTGCACTAAAAGAGACTGGAGAGACACTTAAAGCACAGAGACACTCAAAGGACAGAGACACTAAAGGACATGAGACACTCAAAGGACTGGAGACACTAAAGGACAGAGACACCAATGGACTGAGGACACTAAAGCACAGAGACACTAAAGGACAGAGACACTAAAGGACAGAGACACAAAGGACTGAGACACTAAGGATCTTGAGGCACTAAAGGACTGAGACACTAAAGGACAGAGACACTAAGGCAGGGCTTACTAAAGGACAGAGACACTAAAGGACTGAGACACTAAAGGACAAGAGACACTAAAGGACAGAACAAAGGACTGAGACACGCAAGCACAAGAGGCACCAAGGACTGAGACACTAAAGCTGAAGAACACTAAAGGACAGAGACACTAAAGGACAGGAACACTAAAGGACTAGGGCCTGAAAACACAGAGACACCAAAGCAAACTGAGACACTAAAGGACAGAGACACTAAAGGGACAGAGACACTAAAGCACAGGGCTTACTAAGGACTTGAGACACTAAAAAAGCACAGAGAGCACCAAAGGACTGAGACACTAAAGCACAAAGGTACAAAGGACTTGAGACACTAAGGACAGAGACACCTAAGGACAGAGACACTGAGGACTGGGGGCCACTAAGGACTAGAGACACTAAAGGACAGAGACACTAAGGACAGAGACACTAAAGGACTGAGACACTAAAGGTCAGAGACACCACAAAGGACTGAGACACCTCACAAAGGACTGAGACACTAAAGGACAGAGACACTAAGGACAGAACACTATGAGACTACAGGAACACTAAAAGCACAGAGACACTAAAGGACAGAGACACTAAAGGACAGAGACACTAAAGGACTGAGACACTAAAGCTACAAAAGACACCAAAGGACTGAGACACTAAAGGACAGAGACACTAAAGGACAGGGACACCTAAAGGGTTTGAGACACTAAAGGACTAAGACACTAAAAGGACAGAGACACTTAAAGGACAGAGACACCAAGGACTGAGACACTAAAAGGACCAGAGACACTAAAGGACAGAGACACCAGGAGCTGAGACCTAAAGGACTGAGACACTAAAGGACAGAACACCAAAGGACTGAGACACTAAAAGGACAGAGACACTAAAGGACTGAGACACTAAAGCACAGAGACACCAAAGGACTGAGACACTAAAGCACAGAGACACTAACGGACAGAGACACTAAAAGCACAAGAGACACCCTAAAGGACTGAGACACTAAGGACTGAGAGACTAAAGACCTTCAGAGACTAAAGGACTGAGACATAAAAGGACTGAGACACTATTGGACAGAGACACTAAGGAGCTATAAGGACAGTAAAGGACAGAGACACTAAAGGACAGGGACACTAAAGAGGACTGAGACACTACAAAGGACTGAGACACCCAAGCACAGAGACACTAAAGAAAGGACAGAGACACTAAAGGACTGAGACACTAAAGGATTTAGAGACACTAAAGGACAGAGACACCAAGGACTGAGACACACTAAAGGACAGAGAGACACTAAAGGACAGAGACACTTCAAAAGGACTGAGACACTAAAGGACAGAGACACTAAAGGACTGAGACACCTAAAGCACAGAGACACCAAAGGACTAGGACTGTAAAACACAGAGACACTAAAGCACAGAGACACTAACGGACAGAGACACTAAAAGGACAGAGACACTAAAAGGACTGAGACACTAAA